>CAIGRN010166893.1:0-13702 GCA_903798345.1 Fraxinus anomala | reverse complement strand
ATTTCATTACAAATTTTTAAATCCGTACACTTGAACATTAAAATGTGATACAAGACCACCTAATAAAAAGGAGCTTCAAAATGAAATAAAATTAGGAATAAAATTTTGGTATTGCTTAGGCATGAAGAGCTTATTGCCACACCTTCTAGATAATACTATAATGGCATGGTTGAATTGGAACTTGCACTGGTTTACATGGTAAACATTTTCCACACTTGGATCTACATGTGGGTGGCAATGATCCTGGGCCATCGAGTCGACACCAAGTCAGAACTCGCTTCACCACTTCTTCTTTGATCTTCCTCACTCCAAAACCTACATACAGACACAAAAGAACAAAAATTTGTTAAGATCACAGTAAAGGGGCTTAATTAATTCCATTTGGAAGAAATTTGAATATACTTACTGAATTGACAAGTAGCTTGGCGAAAGTATAAATAAATCGACTGGGAAAGAGGCTCATCTTAGCATATTATACAAACAACCTTTCTTCAGTCTGCTATTCTATTCAACTCTCTTCCAGCAAATGAACCAAAATGTAATCCAAATTTCTACTTACTGAATTGACGAGTAGGGTTGTGGCTAAAAGCAAAACTGAAGTAAGTAGAAATTTGGACTACATTTTGGTTCATTTGCTGGAAGAGAGTTGAATAGAATAGCAGACTGAAGAATGGTTGTTTGATATAATATGCTAAGATGAGCCGCTTTCCTGGTCCATTTATTTATACTTTCGCCAAGCCGAAAGCTCCAGAAGCTCATCCCATACTATGACAACTTCACATAAAAAGCCATTGGAAAATAAAAAAGATAATAAATGAACAATCTCCCATGCAAAACAAACAGTTTATCGGAACCAGTAAGCTGGGAAAATGTTGTAGAATCACTGTCATTCTTCATGCATTTTTCGATTTGCCTGCCACACAATTCACGATTGCCAACAAGCTGCAAGAGAAGCTTTGAATCATTAAAAAAAAAAGTCATACAATTTTATCAGAAAAGCTAAAAGAGCTTAGCAAGGACTAACATTCTTTACAGCTTACATTTCAAAGCAATTTGTCCATTCTTCTTTAATAGATGCTGCAAGCGTCAACTTTAACTTGCAAGCTATGGTACATTGCTACTGCTTCAACTGCAACGACTAGGATCGTGAACCAATTACCTGCTATAGGGATCTAATGGTTGGTTTGCTTTGCACGAAGAAGTGAAGAAAAGAGAAATTAACTGGAAATCAAACACAACAATGACAAAAGGTTAGATTCTTTCTTTTCTATTGGTTTAGGATGAAAATATGAGTAAAATTAAGAGGATCTACTTATATAACAGCTCTCACAACATTTTTATTTCTTATATAATAAAATGCAAACAAGACGAAGAAAATTATCAATTTTCTACTCTTCTATTCTTTTGTTGCTTTAACACGGTGTTATCATAGTTCAATTCATCACAAGGAAGAACAATTACTATGTGGCAAACAATTAACATAAACAACCAGAAAAAATACAAAGAATATAAAATCTAATCTCAACAAACTAGGATTGGTATCAAGGAACAAGGCAAAATCCAGGCTAACAAATTTACTTTACAATAAAGATCACATAGCATGTTGATATTTTAGACTACTAAATGCAAAGTTACTAAAAATTAGTGCTTACGAATCATTGTGGAAGTTGGCAACTACGCCAACAGAAGGTATTGGTCCAACCAGAAACTTTGTTGACACATTGCTTCAAACATTTTAAGAGAACAACATAAAGTATTATACCAAAGAAAACCATCCAAGACTAATGTAACCTGGAAATTATAAGGCTACTCACAAACTCGAAAGCTTGCTTAATTTCCCAAGCGAAGTAGGAATGTTTCCACTGAGAGAGTTGCTTGAGAGGTCCCTGCAAGCACAAAAACCAGAAGAAATAAATAATTAACCTCAAGAATATTCCGTTATCATTTAAGCATGCATATTTCTTTGTATAACCAAAATCTCAATATCTCTGGCATCTAATTTTGTGATATCCTTATACATCAGTGTTCATGAAGCCACTGCTCATCGCTAAAAACTAGAACTCATGCTCCCTTTCAGTAAAGGCTGGTATCTAACTTTGCCAAACAAGAAATCAAATTAATATCAGTTACTCAGGCTAATAAATTTAGAATTTTTCTTCCAATATCTTATAAGTTATACCTTTGGCCTCTGAATTTCAAAAGTAGTAACTAAGAGGGTTTCACCTCACATGGCTCCACACTCAAGCTTGATATCTCATGCAAAAATATGCCACTACATAATTAGAAAAATCCCGCGATGCTTCACCAAATCACTGAAAATGGTATGGAAAGTTCAGATAAAACAAAAATTTCTAATAATCAGAAACATCAATATTGATACGATAAGAAAATACAGTTTAGGATATCAAAATTTTAGTACATTAACTAGTTTATTTTAGTTTTCTTAATTCCACTTCTAAATTCCCAATCAGGTGGTGCCAAAAACACTGTTGATAGAGAAATCTATCAAACAAATAACCAGTGTCCTCTAACCACAATAAATTAATTCAGCACACAACAACTTAAGAAAGCACATTGGTTTTAGGTTTAACTATGCAACGCTTGAAGAAAACCGAAGAGAGGAGAGAACCGAAACCGCAGATGGAGACAAGGCCATCGGGAGAGATGATTTGATCAAAATCGGATTCCTCTCTAATTTTGAAAGGGGGCTTTTCCGACAATTGAGGAATGAGTGGTATCAAGAAGGTCTCGCCTGGAGGATTAATAACAGTAGACATTGAAATGGCGTCAAACATGGCAATAGATGGAGAAGTGGAAAAGAAGATCGTGGATTGCAACTCTACGGGAGGATGTAGAATCTTTGTTAGGATTGTGAATTTGAACGTGGCTAATTGAAATGGATCTTGGGTTGTGGGTAATTAAATTGAATTGGATTGGATTGTGGGTTTGTGAATTGGATTGGATCTTTTTAATGGGCCGGATTCACTTTTACCTTTTTGCAATGGTAAAAGTGAATCCTTTCTCAACCGTCGGTAAATGTTGCTAAAGGCTATATATTAAATGTTTCACCAATAGGCACTTAACGGTGCTATTGAACTAGATTTTAGAGCGTTGCAAGAAATGAAACTTTTAGAAACATTCAAAAGACGTTGCAAAAAGTCAACCGCCAATTAACGTTGCAAAAGGCTATATATTCAAAGTTTTAACAACTGGCACTGAACGCTGATATAGAACTAGATTTTAACAACATTGATGTGATCCAAAATACGAGGTCAAGTTTGGGCAAGGATCCATTGATCGTTGAGAACTGGTCTATGACTAAGTCGCGAGCAAAGAGGGTCAAAGAAGCAATATGACTACTTGTTCAAGCCACGATGAACGAAATATTGATCACGGAAAGCAAAATGACAAGTTTCATGTTGAACACGGGAATTGAAACGAAGTTGAGCTTGATTTAAGCAATGGACGGGTGAGACGGAAGGAACAACTATGCGACCGCATAGTTGTTTAGAGCATGAGGGCACATACTCCTTTACCGAAACCCCAGTGGAGGGTTTCAATTGATATATGCGACCCCATAGATTTACACTATGCGGTCGCAAAGTATAAATCCAACCGCGAAATTTGAAAAATTCGCGTAATGTTCTATTTTAGTTAAAGTTTTTGTATGATATTTTTTTTATCTTTTGAGACTTAATTACGTTTTTAAGTAGGTTTTATGAGTTACATATAAATAGTACTCATTCTATTCATTGTAAAAACACATAATTTTGGGAGATATTAGTGCAAGGCATATTACTTTCTTCTCGTCCTTCATTGAATTAATTTGAAGTTATTAAGATTATTTCTTGTGGCGTTCAACAAATCGAGTGAGATTCTTGATTCTTGTAATTACGGGGTCAACATATTGTCAGCGATTGTGTTGGTTCCCTGATTCAATAAGTTTGAATTAAACTTAAACGTTGATTTCTTGACTTTATTTAAGTAAATTAATCTTGTGTGGGTTTCATAGCTATCATTGCTATATGAGTTCGCGTCAAACATTTATTTAAAAAATGTTGTCAAATCGCAATTATATTAATCAATGACAACATCCACTTATAAAAATGTTACGATAGACCCTTTTAGCAATACTCAATTAACGAATGTTGCCTTTTTAATGTTGCAAAATGCCATTGTTGTTGTAGTTATAATGTTGGATAATACGAGTCGTGGATCACTAATATGAGGTGATCCGACCCACAAAACATTAAAAAGGTAAGAGAGTGGTTTGAACTTGGAATTCAAACCTACTAACACTCCAAAACCTTCCTTATCTCCTCACTTAACCTCTAATAATTGTCTAGGACAAAGAGAGAAAAAGAGATGGAAAGAAATATGGTGAAATTCGTTTGAAAAATATAACCAAAATTGAGAAGTGCCAAGAACCTCAATTTTGGCCAAATAGTCACAAAATTATGCACTTATGTTGTTGATAATAATCACTTCCCATCGGAAAACAAAAAATACAGATTTTGTAGTTTGGAATGTAAGGTGATTCAACCATATAAAAAAAAATTTGAAATGCATCATTTAAAGTAATAATTCTTGACCCGAAATTTATGTTAAATAATGCCTCTAATTCTTTCATTAGTATCAAAGCCATAAGGTTGAATTCATTGTTGTAATACATGCTTAAATGTGTCATTATATGATTCAATTGGGTTATAAATCTTTTATGTAAAGTTTTAAAATCTTATGTGATTTTTAATGACATCTTTTGATATACATGTCTTAAATTAACGAAATTATGGAATTATGTATATAATATACTGTAGAGTTCACCTACAAAACTTCATTAATTTTCATAATTGTATTTAGGAGAAAATTGAAATNTACTGTAGAGTTCACCTACAAAACTTCATTAATTTTCATTATTGTATTTAGGAGAAAATTGAAATGCTAGTTGAAATTGCACAAACTTTAAAAATTTATTGCATTTTATTCATTGATTTTCATGTAGTAATATTGATATGGTTAGAAATGTATTTTAATAAGCTTTACAACCATGTAAAGAATTTAAATTTTAGAATTCAAACGAAGAAGTTATGAATTTTTGAAGTTTGGATTGAAATCTAAAAATTTAATAAAAAATGAAGATGATGAAGAACAGGTTTTCCTAGCCCCCCTCTCTATGCATTGCATTTGTGTCCCAAACACAATATTAAGTATAGAATTTTTAAATGCTGACACATGTGTGAACTAAAAACGTAAAAATTAGTGAAATAGACGAAATAAATTGACAACGAGAAGGTGGGGCATGCACTAGGAGTGGGGGAGCATGACGCGCTTGCCCTATTTATTAAGAAAAAAATTGAAATCCACACAACGTGTGATGTGAGGGTGTGTGCGGTCGTATTTTGTAATTTTGAAAATTGCATTTTAATCCTAGAATTATTCTGAATTTTTCAGTATAAAAATATTTTATTTTCGGATTGTTTAAAAAAATTTATGTATTTAGTTTAAAATACATCTTTTAAATTCAAAAGAAATTATTTTCTAACTTAATTAAAATATAAAAATTTTATATCAAATCGATAATATTTATTTACAGTATTACTTGGTGGGATGTAATTATTATTTTTTCAAATGCTCCAAATTTTTTTGAGATTGAAAAAGGGTATTTTTCACTCGTAGGTTTGTAAATAATTTTCGAAAATTGTATTTAAGTTAGAAAAATATGATTTTAATGTCAATTTTTTTTTTAATTTTAAATAATTCCACGTTCTTGTGTGGTGTTGGTCTCAATGTGATTGTGCAATCCATTGCGACATATTCCCATTTTCAATAATATCTGTAGAAGACTTAATGTGGATCATACTAGTCTAGAGAATAGTATCAAGAACTTTATCAATTATGGAAAAAGATAAATTCTAGTACTTTAGCATTTGAATTGATAAGTTATGTTATAGATGATCTAATAGTCCAAGAATAACTAACTAAGAAAGTGGTGAATTGGTTTTCAAAACTTTTACGAAGATTAATTTAAATTAAAGCAAGTAAAGACTAAATAGATTAATTCAAATAATAAGCACAAATATAAAAGCGAAATAAAAGGGAGAGATGATGTAAACGATATAATTATGGAGGTTCGATCCAAAATAATGATCCACGTCGTTCGTTACCAACCTCTCCGACACGAGTAAGGCATTTTTACTATGTTTATTGATTTATAGTGCAACCCAACCCTTTACAACATTTCTAGTGACTTACAAACAAGGAGTACCGATCCTTATACAATGTTGAGTTTTACAAGACCTCAAATTGACCCACTATTGAGCTTTCACTGGACCTCAACATGACCCACACTATTGAGCTTTACGAGACCTCAATATAACATACACTATTGAACTTTACGGGACCTCAATATTACTCATACTAACTTATAACAAGGAACACCAATCTTTATACATTGTTGATGTTTACGAGACTTCAACACGACTTATACTTTATCAAAGTGATTTTACANTATAACATACACTATTGAACTTTACGGGACCTCAATATTACTCATACTAACTTATAACAAGGAACACCAATCTTTATACATTGTTGATGTTTACGAGACTTCAACACGACTTATACTTTATCAAAGTGATTTACAATAGAATTTCTTTTTTGATAAATAATACAAATAAGTTAAATACTAAAAAAGTAAACACTTCAATGAATAGTAATAATTATAACTCAAGTCCTAGATTAAAAATTTTGATGAATATAATAATTAAAAATTATATTTAATCCATCACAATATTTCAATGAGAAGAAGAAGAAGAAATAAATGTAATATAGGTTCAAAAATTTTCTCAAGATATATCTCTCTTTTAATGAATAATTGTAATGAATTAAGTATTAAAAGAGAAATGAGAAACTTTGATAAATATGATGATTTTACAAATTTGATTCAATCAATTAAAGTTTTCAATATGAAAAAGTAGAAAAGTTTATACAATATAAATACAAAGATCTTCTATATATATATATATATATATATATATATCTTTGAAAATTGATATAAATAAGTTAAGTACAAAAAGAAATGAAAAAATTTTACGAGAAAAATGATTCAAAAAGTTTAATTTAACAATCAAACTTTCTAATATAAAGAAATAAATGAAAAGAATGTACAAATGTTACCTCAAAGAAAAATTTTCCTAAATATATTTCACAAGAAACATATCTTCTAATTATTGTGATGAATGCAAAGTAAAGTGATATTTACAGAAATCAAAACGCCAAAAATTTCGTCTAACCAGATGACCCATCTGACATATACATACTAAATCGATCAACCAAACTAGCTGTTATGCATCAGAATTCAGAACGGTTAAAAAATCGACCGTTTGACGAACCGGATGTCCGCTTTGACTTTAACTTTGACCTTTTTTTATTATTTTAAAAAATATAGGCTTTTGAAGGACGTTTTCACTTTATTTTTCAAAGTAAGTAACATTGTAAAATGTTTAAATATCAAATTGAAAAAGTTACACTTTTTAAGAATAATTTTTTATGCAAGTATTGTTACGAAATAATCTTTTCGTATATAAGATGATTTTTGAGCTTTCATCATTCATTTATAAATATTAAAGTATTAGTAACTTTATATTTGAACTAAGAAGTGTAGTTTTTGATCTTGTTTCGAAGTTTGCCTCTTAAACTTATCGTCTTAATCTTTCTTTGATGTCGTCTCTCGTACTCTTGATCTTGATCTTTCTTGGTGTTTATCTTTTAAACTCTCATCTCAAATGGTTTGACTTGAATATTTAACTTTCATTTTGATCTTCATTTCGAGTTCGATTTATAATGTTTGAATGATTTTAACATTGAACTATCATCACTCAAAATCAATTGTTATAAACAATATTAATCTCTTTTGTTAATGATCAAAAAATTAAGGATGAAATCAATTATAGATCAACATGATCTTATTCATGAATGTGACTGAGCTGAGGTTAGTGTTGGCAATTTTAGTTGGTCACATATTTTTTCAGATGAGTAGTAAGTTCAAATCGATCTCCTCTCAATAGATGGGAACTTTAAAAGTCAATGTGACCTACAAATTGAAGCGTCAATTTTCTTTATTTACACAACCCGATTTGTTGAGTTAAAAGGCATGAGACTTGGTGTTTTCAAGTTTCGAGGAGTTGCATGTAAAGTAATGTTCTAGAGAGGAAAAGACTTCGGGTCTTAAATATTAAATGGGTTAGAATAAATGTGGGATAGATTAGGATATCGAAAAATGGACCAAGAATAACGTATCAAATAATAAATACATGAAGAGGCTTTTGGTAGAGGATTAAAAATATAAAAGTTTAAGTGCTTCAAATATATGTTTTTAAATCACTTAACTCGAAAGTGTTTTAAGCTAAAAGGATATTGCATTTGAATATATTCTTCTTAGCGTTGTTTACGTGCCAAATATTATATATTGGATCTTATCCTATGTGGATAGTGGATTCAAGAGTTTAAAAAAAAAAATCCCTTACTTTATATGAGATCAAAATGTGTCTTTAGTCTACTGTCAAGTCTTTGACTTGATACAAATAGATATACATTAATAATGAAGATAGAGTGAATGTTTATATAACTGGTATATGCAACTTATTGTTGTAAGGTGAAGAAATTGACCTCCTATTTGATATGCTGATATCAACGACTCCAATAAACTTGATTTTAGTTGTTGTTCTTCTAAGAGTGGTCTCTAACTTGATTTTATACGTAGTAGTTCTGTTTGTACTCACAATGTTAATGTTTATTATGGTTCTTGATATTTGTGCAATGTTTTGAGGTTTTGAGTTGTGAAAACCATTCAGGGTTGTAAGAACTAAACTTCCATATAGTTAGTCAATCCAAATTTCTTTAAGGGCTATGATTTAGAGAGATAGAGATATAACCCCATATGTTCAGTACATTTATAGATTGATTCACGCATTTCATTTGTTTTTGATTTTCACAAGTTGAAGACATTGATAAGAAATGTTTGGATAATATTAATGAAATTAATATTATGAGTATTGGTGAATTAATTTAACTACATAGGAGTTATTTTAAGTTTCTGATTCAAGTGGAAGTAATGTGTTGTAGTGGGAGCAATCTAATTTCAAGACTCTTGTTCAGAAAATCTCTTACTCACATGAGTACAAAGAAAAAAAAGTGAGTAAAGTGATGGAAGTATACAGTGAGTACAGATTTCCAACCAAATATGGGATATGGTGAAAATTCTATTTAGGTTCTTGAAAATCAAGTGAAAGACAAATGAATTTATGAAAAATCAAGTTCTTTTTTCTTTGGAAAAATGTTATACTCAATATGAGTTTATTGAGTTAGATAAACTTTCTTCTTAGCAGTAAGATTCACTCCTACACTTTGATGTTGTACATGGTAGTGTGTTTAAGTTTAGATTACAACAAATAAACCTAGAGACTGTATTTTCATTCTAGATTGAGAATTGATTAAAGAAATTCACATGAAATGACTTGTAGATTTCTTCTTAAAGGCCTTTTATTATTGTAGTAGTTTATAGTTACACTAATGTCTTAATCATCTTGACAGTGTTACTTAAGTTTTTAACAGGGCTTAAATTTCGTACAAAATTTTTTTATAAGGATGAAAAATCACTATATTTATGTAAATATCTTACAATAGGTTGTAATTCTAATTTTGATATTGATGACATTGTATTGGCTAAGTATGAAAAGTAGTATATGGAGACCATTTTGATATGGTTGTCCTCAATCTTGTAGACGAAGACTATGAGTTTAGCAAATTATACATTCCGTGTTAAAAGATTATTCTAATCTTCTTTCTCTATCACAAGAGTTATACACTATAAAGATTTTAGAATATTTATAAATGCAATATTATTACCCTGTTGACATTTCTATATCTGAAGGTGACTATATGAGTCTTTATATATGTCCATGGACTCCATAAGTGTACCAAACAATATCCAAAGATTCATATCTAGTATGGTTAGGAGTTAGAAGTATGTTATAATGTATATCTACCCTTATATTTGTCATACCATGGATCTAGTTAATAAGTATCAATGTTATCCTTAGAAATGGTATTGTGATACCTGAAGGGTACTGCTATCAGTTATTCTATTTGTTGTCGATGGAATAACTTGTGATTGAAATAAATATATAAATGTCAACTAAGTTGAGAGTTAGTCTAGTACAAATAGTTATTAGACTTGTGCACTCTTACTATATAGAGTAATATGAAGTATATCTTGTAGTGCATATCTTGATGGCTGGAGAAATTGTTTAGCATAGATGTGTTGAGCATCTAATGATACTGGTTGAAAATATAAGATCTATGATAGTTATACAACTTATCTCATGTGTTGAGAATCTCATGTATCATGATGGAAGTAAAAATTTGACTGCATTTCTATGAGATACATTTGCAAAGAAAGTGTATTTGCGATATATCTATGCACATAATGATATGTAATCATTATACTTTGAAAATGTTTAGAGATATACTCGTTAATACTGCTGAATCTTTATAATTGCATAAAATGTGATACTCTGTGTATCTTAAAACACTTAATCGAATTTTTGTATGCCCTAGATGAATAATTCTAAGTTCATGTATAATCTATTGTTGAGATTACGAGATAATTGATTTGCATGCAAATAAAAAGTATATGGAACATGTTGAGATTGGTCCACTCACACAAGTAATCGTCTCAGATTATTTCTAGATGTTCTGAGATAAGATAAGTGATTGTAGTTTGTACATGATCATGTCGCCTAAATAAAATATCAAGATGAGATTATTGTAAGTAATCGAAATAGATTTTTTCTATCCATTAAACCTGTTTTGTAATCGATCAAGTTCTTAGTTTGAAATTGCCTGGAGGGATGAATATAAAGAGAACTCAAGTTAGGTATTGAGGAATACAGAACTAAGATTTGTACGGTGTTATTCAGTTTTTTGAAGAATATGATATACGCTCTAAGAAATGGGGAAAACACCATATCGCAACATGTGCTTTTATACCCTGGATCTAGTAAAGGCTCACATAGACACAAACGTGGTACGGAAGGCCACATGATATTTCAGCGGGAGTTGTGTGTCTTGATTGTATGTTCACCACCCTTATAGGAGAAGGCCTAATGTATATGCCTTTGTCCTCACAATTATTATCATTTCTACGATCTTCGCATGGCACCGCCTTGGAGGAAATATATGATGGTCGAAAGCCTATTGCTAAGCATGCATCCAAAACAGAACTCGTGCATTTGAATGAGAAAAAATTAGTGGAAGAATTTTTAGGATCGAGGAGAATCCTCTGTGATCTATCTCTGCAAGGAAACTTGGTTACATAACAAAAGCTACCATAACTAAACAATGACTCATGCAACCAACGATAGTGTGATATTTGGATTTGGACTACATGCCTAATATCTAGTCCACAAGTATCCTTTACCTATAAATACAACACATGTAAAGGTAAGAGGAAAGCTATAGATTTTACTCTCTAACTTTTGACCAAATTCTGCTTGCTTATCTCTCCCATACCAGATCCTCCATAACTTTGTACCGGCACTTCGACCATCGAAGTGTCAATGATCATGTGTTCCTTCTCTCCTTAACTTGGTGATCATGGACCCTAACGATCTATTTATATCTATGTGTTCACCTAGCATATAGGTTGCAGAGGAGTAGTTCGAATCCTTGATGACTACAAATTTTTGTTAAGTTCCATCAATAATTCTACTTGTCATTATTATTATTTTTTGCATTCAAATTATTTTTTATGATTATTTTTAATAACGCCACCTTAAATATTCTTGTCTGAAGCCATCAAATTATTTGAGTCACTTCCAGCGATCAGGCCATTTCTCATAGAGCTTTACAAATACTTGAAAGAGATCACCATGGCTCTACTACTTATTTTAGAGTATCATGAAAATGCAGGGAAATTTGCAGCAGTAGTCCCTAAATTTTTTAATTTTTGTAGATTTTATAATAACATTTATTTTGTGCCAACGAATGTCTCTAACCTTTTATAAGTATATAGCTGGAGTTCAAATGAAAAACATCCAGTTGACCGTCAGTTGACCAAGAAAGTCAAAATTAGATTAATTTTGACTTTCTTGGTCAACTAACGATCAAATGGATGTTTTCCATCCATTTGGACTCCAACTGTATATTTATGAAAAGTTAGGGGCCTTCGCTAGCACAAAATAAAGGTTTAGTTAAAGTCTAACAAAATTGAAAAATTTAGGGATTGCTGCTGCAATTTTCCCTGAAAATGCATATACGTGATCAACAAAAGTTTGGAACTCGATTGTTAAAAGTATGACTTAATCTTTTTTGCCCAGAATCCACAAAAACAATGAGCATAACCAAACAATAAACAGATTGAAAAATGAAAGTGCAGAAAATAAAAGAAGACACGGAAGACTTTTTTGGCCGGATCCCCAAAGGTCGGTAACCACTTCCAACACATCAGAGCTGGACCTGAGGAGAGGCTCAAGAGGGCTCTGCCTCAGGCCCAGAATTTGTAGGGGCCCATTTTGGTTGGTTTTTTTTTTTTTAATTAACCTAGCCTTCCGTTCTTGAACTCCAGTCTTCCGCCTGACCGCCTCCATCTTCAATTCTTCAACTTCAGCTGCCCATCAATTCTTCAACTCCAGTAAGTATTAATATTTTTTGTATTTTTTGTCAACCCCATTGAATAATAATTAACAGAAAATTAAGCAAGAACAAATTTAGAAATTTCTTAATTTTACCTATAGAAAACCTAGATGCAAAAGGAAATAAATTTCTTGACATGGGTTTTTGCTGCTATTAGCTCAATAGCTCTCGTAAATCCTTTCAACATATGAAACTCAATAATTTGAGCATCAGTTTATGAATTTTCTCAAAATAATGGTTTTATTGATTAGCTCTTGATTCAACTCTCAAAAATTCTGTTCAGATTTTTCTACTTTAAAAATGGAAGAGAGAGATGAAGCGGTTGAGTTGAGTTCATTAACCTTAGGTCCCGCATTGATGATTGATGACGATGAATAGTACGAGATAAATTTGTTTACACAGAGAGTTAGATTTCTTCAGTTCTTCTCCTCGAATTTTTGTTTACTGATTATCTCCGTCACAAATCACGGACTCACAGCGATTTCTTCAAGCCGAAAACTTGGATATTGATGAAGTCATCAAGCTTTTAGAAGCGCTTATTTTGTTTCTCGAAAATTATAGAAAATCTAGATTTGCTAGTGCCATGGATGAAGTTAAACAAATAGCAACTGAAATGGGAATTGAAGCTATTTTTCTAGAGAAACGTATCATTCGAAGAAAGATGTATTTCGATGAAAGTAGTGGTGAAGAGGTAACACAATCAGCTGAAGAATATTTTAGAGTTGATTATTTTCTCTTTATAATTGATCAAGTTCGATCTTCACTTCAAACTCGTTTTGAACAATTTAAATATTATGAAGAGACATTTGGATTTTTGTTTAATTTGGAGAGGTTAAAGAGTATGCATGTTGAGAGTTTGTTGAAATCTTGTGAGAATCTTGAGCATTATTTAAACCATAATAGACATTTGAGAGTTTATTGGTGATGACTTATGCACAAAGTTGATAGTTTTGAAGTGTTATTTACCTAGAGAAACAAAAAGATCTATTGATGTGCTAAATTACCTGAA
>CAIGRN010166857.1:0-10547 GCA_903798345.1 Fraxinus anomala | reverse complement strand
GATGGAGAAGAAGAGATTGAGTGAAACAGCATTCTGGTTAAAGATTCAAATTTCATGAATGTAGTAAAGTTGCTTGGTGAAAATATGATGGCTAAATTGTATTGCTTGCCTGTAGTTGAGGTTTTGGAGTTATCATGGGATGAAATAGAACATAAAGATGTTTCTGTGGTTGATTTGAGACTGGTGAGGAGTTGGTTAATGTTCAAAAGTTTAGAGTACATGATGAACCAATAGATGAGAAACAACCATGCGAAGCTATTGGGATTTATGATGATTCATTAGAAGGTGATGACTTGTACATAGTTGATAAAGTAGATGACATGGAAGTAGATAAAGTAGCCGATCCTGGTAAAACTGATGTCGGTAAAATAAAGGTAGAGGTTAATTTAACTGGGGCTGAACAGTGGTAGGTGTGGATTTTGATGGTGGTTTTGAAGCAGACTTACCTGAGGTGCAGGCTGGTGAAACTAATGTGCAGTTTGCTGAATCGGAGGTATATGCTGCTGAACCTGATGTGCAACATTGTCAATTAGAGGTGTAGGCTGGTGAAACTGATGTGGAACATGGTGAATCAGAGGTGCAATCTGGTAAAAATAATGTGCAACAATGTGAACCACATGTTAAGGTGCATGTTGGTGAATTTAAGGTGGAACACGATGAACCAGAACAATCTGAGGCTAACTTCACTGCAGATATAAATACTACTAAGGGTCAAATTGAACCAACATATTGACACTGAAACGTATCATCATGTTGAGCAAGAAGATCATGTATTTGATGTGAAAGTAGATTCTATAATGATGAATATGAAGAGGGTTTTTTGGAGGAATTCACATATGTTGTTCTAGACTGTTGAAGTTGAATTCCTTGCATTATACTATGTTTTCATCGGGTTTTCAAATTGTATTCATCAAATATTAGGTGCACACAATTAAGAAATATATGAAAAAGCTTTGTTATTTTCTAAGCATATCTTAAAAAAATGTTTGGTATTGTCCGTGCAACTATTACCAAATGTTTGGTACTATCACTGGAATCAACCCAACCCAAACTAACCCGAGTTTGGTCGGTTTGGATTGATTGGGTTTCGACTGTGAATGAGATGATTTCAGTTTGAATTATTGTCAAACCGAACATGTTGTGTTGGATTTGGGTTGGACTCAAAACCAATCCAACCCAACCCATGCCTTGCCCTATTAGCCACAGATCAATAATCTCTTAACTAAACACTCAAAAAGCAAAAGATTTTGATTAAAAAAAAGAAAAAATCTGTGTAAGAGAGACTATAGGAAAATCTCACCAACTTCACTAAAAGGCATGAGATGTGTGCTGTTCTTCACACTCAAAAAATATAGAAGCAATTGGATTTATCATCTCATCAGACTAGGAATATCTGGCATCATCACACATATATCTGTGTCTAGTTCTTCTGTTTCAATTCATCAGGCAATTTTACCATCATATACATCTCCTAGTGATTGTTCGAATATCATTTACATTTGTAGAATTGCAATACCTCAGGCCTGGGTCCCAAAAGGGAATGAAATTTTGGGAGAGGAAATAACCTACCTTATGGTGTGTTTGAGCTAAACTCACATGGACATCGTCTACTTAGGTCGAGTTCAAGCAAGAAAAAATACATCTGGCCTAATGCTAGTATGCTACATCGTAAATCTATCTTTCAAGCTTCAACAACATTCATTAATGCATAATCTGTTCTAGTCCTTGTGAAACTTTTTCAATAGTAGTTTGTTTTTATATTCCAACTGAGAAACATAAATAAGCATACATTACTGATGACCTGCAAAACCCAAATTTCGGAAATATCACTATCCGCACAACCAAACTAATCGTGTTCATCTTACCCTGACCCAAAAAGTGGAAGATAAAAATTCATATAAATCTCAGTTTTGAAAAATTAATTCATCCGTACTTATCTATCTCTTGCCAACGCATCTTCGACGTGTGATTATCTCCCAATGTATCATCATCAAGTAATACTTTATCTTCTTCTAAAACATTTTGTCTTGATGGTGCAAGACATGTGGGTACATATCGTTGATTATATCTATTACTTGATCATTATCACAATCAATGTCACTCAAATGCAAAACAAGTTAGTGGTGGAAGAACCTAACGTGGCCCCCAATCGTGCACATTGACAATTCCATTTAGGCCATGTTTGATTTGGCAAACTTTTTCATGGAAGATGGAAATTAAATTGTATTTCCACTTTTTTGCATGTTTGAATGACTAAATTTTCGATGTAACTGATTTTCCATATTTTCTTGGTTTTTGAGGAAAAGCTTTTCCCTTGGGTTTGATGGGAAAAGTTTTTCTATGCAACTTTTTTTTAAAATTTTTTTTTTTCAAAGGAAACAAATTATATTCCTAATTGTAACAAGTTTTATCCCTTTAATGGACAATTTCTATGAAAAACAAAACCAAACGAACACCTAAATATTCAAAACTTCAATATTTTCCCGCTTGAAAATTATATCAATCAAACACAATTAATTGACAATTTCCAATAAAACAAGTTCTAGGTAATTCAATTCCCTGAAATTCATTTTCTTTCCATCCAATTCAATTATTGCAATTAAACGGACCCTTAGTGTGACTGCATGACATCCCATGCATTATCTCGATTGTTGACATGATTGCTTGCAACTCTAACAAATTCCTCAATCTCAGACAAATATTTAGCACTAATTCTATCAGGATTATGTATCCAAGTTCTATCCATAGTGTAGCCACTATTTATAACCCTAAATGAATATGATACACAAAAATATGTTAACATAACAAAAATTCAATGTAAAAGAACAATTATGAAATTTATAGATTTATTCAGTAACTAGGCTAAAAGATGCATGCAGCACACTATCATTTGTACACACAAGTTCCAGTCTCCTCCATTTATGATATAAGTTACATGGAATCCAGTAAGTTGACAACAATACTATAAATAGCTAGTTATATACTCACATATATAAACACATAGATACATCAAACCACTAACCAAAAGTAAACCACTTGTTTATAACATAGTGAGGAATACTGTCAAAACAACTTGATGATGTGGTACTTGAATTTACGAACTTACCTTGTTGCAATTTGAATTGAAGAAAGCTCTATTTTCTATAACTCATTGTGCAGCCCCTACAAGATATTTTAACTAATAATAAAAACTTTCTATTCAATTCAGAAACAGTACAACAAAAAATTAGGCCGAAAATAAACACAAGGATATAATTTTTCATCATTAATGATTCAGAATACGAAGAAAAATATTTTTTACCATTAACATGGCAGATTTAGAAACAATATATAAAAATGTAGATTGTTTTTGGGGTTTCTTAATGTGGTGGGGAGAATTGTTTTAAAGTATATGATGAACATTGATAGTCATTAAGAGATTGAATGCAAGACTAAATTATGCTCTAAAGTATTCTCCAATTACACAAAGTAGTGATATATAGTACAGGTGAATATATAAAAGCCACGTATAGAAACAGGGGTTAAGAAAATACAACCAATAATAGATTGTCATTTTAAACTTAACGAGAATTCCTTATTATTCTCCAGTCATCTAAACAAAAACATATATGTTAAAATATTTCCAAGATGTAAGGTGGATTTATGGAGACTGATAAGGACGTTTTTACACGTTTATTTCGATTCACAAATATTAATGCAAGACTAAATTATGCTCTAACGTATTCTCCAATTACACAAAGTAGTGATATATAGTACAGGCGAATATATAAAAGCCACGTATAGAAACAGGGGCTAAGAAAATACAACCAATAATAGATTGTCATTTTAAACTTAAAAGAGAATTCCTTATTATTCTCCAGTCATCTAAACAAAAACGTATATGTTAAAATATTTCCAAGATGTAAGGTGGATTTATGGAGACCTTGATTAATATAAAACTCGAGAGTTCACAGATCTATTTAGTACTATGAACATGGAATCATGAGGTTAAAGTATGAATCGACCCGAAGCTAAAACTAAATCAAATCCATTCACTCAACATAATCCACCATCAAATCAACTTATTTCAAATTCTAATTTATCTTATACTCAGTAACACTTATGGCTCCAGCACTCCTAAAAATTCCATCTAACTCAAGGGATATAAAAGATTTTGTAATAGATGAAGGTCATGGAGTTAAGGGTCTTTCTGATAAATGCCTTCAAACATTACCTAAGCAATATATTTATTCAGCCTCCTCGAGAACAGATCTCTACCAGCACTATACTAACTGAGGAGTCCATTCCTGTCATCGACATATCAAACCCAAATGATCAAGTGGTGGCAGATATTGTATGCAATGCAGCAGAGAAAAGAAGGTTTCTTCTAGATTATCAATCATAGGATACCAATGACAGTGTTGGACAATGTGAAGCAAGCAACTCATAAGTTATGGGACTATCTTTTCTCCTCAAGCAGAGAAGGCTCTGGAGTGGAAAGATTGGCTTAGCCTCTTCTATGTTTCTGACTACATTTTGGCCTTCCATATTTACGGTATGAACTTTTACGGCATCATTATATAATATGAATGTTTCGTATGTGTATGTCATCATGTAGGTTACACAATAACAGTAGCAAAGTAGGCGTTACATGTCATCAACTTCAGTTTCTATCTCCCAAAGAAAATTTACCTAACCAACTTTTAACCCAAAAACAGGTAAAAAAGACGTCAACTCTAGGCAAAATTACAAATTTTCCTATACGTGTATTTGAAACATGTACATGTTTTTGAAACATAATCCTGAATTGCTAGAGTATAAGAACCAAGTTGCTAATAAGCTGAACTTCTCTCTTATCAAGATTATCAGATCTAAAATCCCCGTAACATAACAATACAATTTAAATCATAATAAATCAAAGGCCAGGAATGAGTATATTGAACTATAGTCGTGCTTCAGCTCATAATTTTTGTACTTCCTTTTCTTAAATCAATAAGCTCTTATTTTTGTAAAGGTTTAATTAAAATCAATAAGCTCTTATTTTTCATGATGTAGTTTTGTCTCTCCCAAAGTTAGGAAAGTATGTTCATTAAATTGACATATGTGAGTCTCTCAGTAAATAAATCACTCATTAAAGGTTCAAGATAACTAATAATGAATGGTGAATCAAAACTAACATAAGTTTTAAGTCTTTGTTGTGGATCCGTTTTAGTACACTAAGGGGAGAAATAGAGACTTGGACAAAAAAAACCCAAAAACTAGTGAGTAAGAAATATTATGTTTGTAACAAAATGTACGTTGTAAATGTGAGTATTGATAATAAACAGTTAGCCTTATACGAACCAATAGTGCATCATATAATATGTCATAACTTCAAACAATAGTTGGGAGTTTTTCATAAGTTTGTCTAGCTATGAGATGTAAATGTTTGATAAATGACTACACTAAATCATTTGTTGTATGGACATGAGCAATCGAATGTTCAATGGCAATTCCAATTGACATATAATACTCATCAAATGATATGATCTAAATTCATTAGCTTGATTGAATAATTGTGAAATTGAGTGCGTAATTTTATAATTGGAACAAATAGTCTAGAAAAAGCTACAATCCTTATAAAAAGTAAGTAGTAGAGATCATCTAATAGAGAAATTAATTGAAATCATAAATTGAAATGGTCCGTGTTGGCCCCAAAAAACGTACCAATGATGTGGTCAACAGATCCCAATGCCTTTCACGTCCACGCAAGCTGGATTCCTGGATACTTGGACAAACCGTTAGTCACACGTGACATTCTCTGGAAGATATGGAGTTGGCCGCGGGCAATCCGATGGTCAAGTCAGCTGGAGAAGTCATTCTGAGTGTGGGAGAGCTTTAAATGTGAGCCTCCACTGTAAAAATGGGGGTCGACTTTGGGGTGGAAGAGTAAAATGTGTGTTAAGCAATAATGTAGATTTGAGAGTCTAAACTTGCATTACCTTTGAATGGCACTAAGTGTGAGCTTTTGTACTTAGAAAAAATGAATGGGGTTCGCTAGATGATAGTGTATGTGGCCTCATCCAAACGAATACCCTCTCTTGTCATGTACATCAATCAATCATATCCTTAAATGCTAAGACCACTTTTGTATCCATAAGGCCTAGCTTGAGCTTTAGGTTTGACCAAATAAGATGACGGCGGTGGCAGTGAGTTGTCTTATCAATCACATGGCACAAGATATGTTCAAGATCTCATTACCACCTTGTCCTGGACCGATTCTTGCAATGGGGTCTACGTGTAACAGGGTACGTCTAGGTCTTCTACGTAGGAAAAGTGGGTCGTTTACACTTGAAATGGTTCTCCTGCGTATAGTTGAGTCACCCCATGTCAGTGTATGATGTGTGGGCCCCCCGAGTCGTTCGCCATGTAGGTTAATTGAGCCCAAGTGTGGGTTCTAGTATTTCAAGGCTTAACAACAGTCCCTGACCTCCAGGTATAATTATTCATACAATACATGGACTTTCGAGTTTGAAGAAAAACTTGGAGCAGATGTCGAGCCTCTTTGATAATTGAAGCCTCTGATAAGGCTGAATGATACGAGGCGAGGCCCTTGGAGCGGATGTCGGGCCTATTTGATAATTGAAGTATGTGATAAGGTAGAATGATAGGAAGCTAGGCCATTGGGGCGGATATCGAGCCTCTTTGATAATTGAAGCCTCTGATAAGGCTGAATGGTATGAGGTGAGGCCCTCGGAGCGGATGTCTTGCCTCTTTGATAATTGAAGCCTGTGATAAGGCTGAATGATATGAGGCGAGGCCCTCGAAGCGGATGTCGAGCCTCTTTGATAATTGAAGCATGTGATAAGGCTAAATGATATGAGGCGAGGCCCTTGGAGCGGATGTCGAGCCTCTTTGATAATTGAAGCCTGTAATAAGGCTGAATGATACGAGGCAAGGCCATCGGAGCGGATGTCGAGCCTCTTTGATAATTGAATCGTGTGATAAGGTTGAATGATATAAGGCGAGGCGCTTAAAGTGGATGTTGAGCCTCTTTGATAATTGAAGCATGTGATAATGCTGAATGATACGAGGCGAGGCCCTTAGAGCAGATGTCGAGTATCTTTGATAATTGATGCCTGTGATAAGGTAGAATGATACGAGACGATGCCCTTGGAGCAGATGTCGAGTCTCATTGCTGATTTCGAAGCACATTGGTTGGCGTGCTATAATGATTTGAGAGAAAATTTGGTTCTTAATGACAAATAGTTGGGTAGTATTGTGGTTTCCAAGGTTCGTATTACGTGTGCATTTAATGCACAATGATGATGATGTTTTACAGTTGGCAAGGCTTACGTAAATCCAAGGCGTGAGTAATTCACGATTTTATCTGAGCCCTTGATTCGAATTTTGGACAAGCACCTTTTGGTTTCAACATGGTAGATGAGATTGTAGATGTACGGTCCAGATTAAAGTGGGAGAAGATCCAACATTGGGGGTTCATTCATCCTGCATATATAAAAGACCAAAAACCTACTTTTCTCCATTTTCTTCACTTTGCATAAATTAAAAACCCCAAGTGTTGAAAATCCCTGAACTTTTTTAGTGCCTCCATCCTCCTTTTTTCGGCAATCAAAACTGTTTTCACCGTCTCCAAGCATCTTAAACTTGCGTAAGTGCCCAACATTTTTCGAGATTTCTATCTTATTTACGTTAAATGGCTTCTTCTTCAAAAAAGAATGCGTCTAGGGGGTCTTCCGAAGTAAATATGGCACTGATTTGTGCCGATGCAGGTATACCTCATGTGATTCCCACTGATAGAATCATGGAAGCCATGGGGGGCCTTCACAGTGTATGGATGATGTCAGAGGGCCCCATAGATCGTAGTATTAGATGGGGGGCCTCTCTATGGGAGATAGACGTAAATGAGAGTGAGCTGGAGACCTTTAGAGAGAGGTATAGAATCTCTGACAATATCGAGATGTTTGTGTCGACCCCTGAGGAAAGAGTTTGTTTCCCTATGGAGGGGTGTGTACAAGTAAGCGAGGCCATTCTAGGTGGGGGGATGAAGCTACCATTTCTTTAGGTATATCCTCAGGCACTACAATCGGCCCCCACTCAACTAGTATCAAACACATAGAGCCATTTAGCAAGGAGTTTTCTTTTTTGGAAGGAGGTCACTCTTAGCGAGGATATGCCCCTCAAGTTTTCCAAACCCTATTCCAACCCCGAGCCTCAAGTGGGGGAAGTGACTGCAAGGGATGGTATTGTATGAACCCCTAGGACCCGCACTCTCCTTTTATCTGGGGTACTCCAACCTCCATAAAAAACTAGAAGTCATCTTGGTTCTGGGTTAGGGGTTGCTGACAGAACATGGAGGGAAATATGGTTCCAAAGATAATTGTACCGACCCAGTATCATGAGTATAGTAAGTGTAACTTTAGCTAATGTGATTTTTGTTTTCTTTCATTTTTACCCCTTTATTTCTGGTTTCTGATCTGTGCTTTATGCAACTGTAGTTAATCGGTTCAAGCTCGAGCCATTTGAGTCGGCTATAACAAGGCCATCTATGAGTTGCCCTCAAAGAAGATGTATTTTAAGAACATACTTGGGAAGCGAAACCTCTTCGTGACTCACCAATTGATGGTTATAAAAGGTAAGCCAACCCATAACCATAATTGTCCAATTTTGCCTCTTTGTTGGGTTGACACTTATTTGCCTAACTGATAGTGGTTTGTCTCTATGTTTGCAGGTCAGCACGATAAAAAGGAATATGTCAAGCCGGACATGTACTTCATGATCCACTTAGGAGAGGAAAAGAATTATAAGCCTTTGGGCTCCACCTCCTCAACTTACAAGAGCTAGCATGACGAGCTGGCCTACCTCTCGAAGGAGAACGCAACGTCTCTTCCAGAGAAGAAAGGGAAAAATAGAAAGAAGTAGAAACTTCCATGGAGAGACCCCCAAAGAGGAAATCGATTCTATCAGAGAATACTGGGCATGATCCTCCCCTAAAGCGCCAAACAACTCTTGGGGAGTCACTTCGATGACCCATCCATGCTGAGCCCATTTCCTACATGAAAATAGTAGATGTAGAGGAGGTGGCTGATGAGGGGATAAGCCTGGTGATGAAGAAAAATGGCAGAGAGACGAGGAGTGATCCTTCCGAGGGAAAGACCCAAAACTTCTTAGATGAGAGGTCTGATGAGATAGCCCCCACAATAATGGAGATGCTTTCTACGGAGGTCCAGGGTCTACGAGGATTCAACACAAGTATTGGACGGACAAGTATTCCTCATACGCCGAGACCTGTGATGTGGTCAACATGGTGGAGACTGGGCTCGCCCTGCAAGCTCACAATCAATGCTTCTTTTTAAATGCCCAAATGGAGATGAGGCGACTGTAGGGCCACAACAAAGAGTACCTTCAGAGGGCCAATGATGTAGAAGTGGCCCTAAAGAAAGTAGAGGCTAAGGCATCTTCTAGCATGAGGCCATTGAAGCCTCCAAGTTAAAGTAAGTTGAGGTGGAGTCGAAGATGGAAGCACTTTCCAAAGAAAATGATGAATTGAAAAAGGAAGTCCATCTCTGTACAGCTGAAGTGAATGCTCGAAGCATGTGGAGAACTTTGACAATCTTCAAAGGATCGCTTCGTCAGCCTTGGAGGCTGCTAACAAAGAGAAGGGGAAGCTAAAGGCTCACATTGAAGACTTGACAGCTGTGAATGACTATGTAGCTCATTTTCATGAAACGACTGAGTATGACTGTCTTGGCTTGTACTGCATGATGGTTGCATACAATGAAGTCTTTGGGAGACTCGTTGAGCTGCATCCCCAATTGGATCTAGTGACCCTTAAAGAAGAATTCCTGCCCGAGGAGCCGTCCACTTCTGCCAACGAGGTTGAAGATTCTGTGGAGGAGGTTGACACCCTGGTAGAGCCTCAGCAGGATGATGCTGCATCTTAGATTTTTAGGCCTTATAATGAACTTGGTTGTAACAGCCCTCTCCCCTCCTTATACTGAACTCGGTTGTATATATAAAAGAATTCTTTCCTTCATTGCGGTTCACGTTTGTTATGGTTATAACCCTAGTGAGAATAATACCTAGCTCGTCAAAATTGATTGGATTTGAGTAAACAACGTATGGGCTCGCCATAGTTGACCTTGGACATTAATAAAATGTATGAGCTCNAATTCTTTCCTTCATTGCGGTTCACGTTTGTTATGGTTATAACCCTAGTGAGAATAATACCTAGCTCGTCAAAATTGATTGGATTTGAGTAAACAACGTATGGGCTCGCCATAGTTGACCTTGGACATTAATAAAATGTATGAGCTCATCATAATTAATTAAATTAATTTGACATATGAGCTCTTCATAGTTGATCTTGAACAAAATAATATGAGCTCGTCATAATTATTTAACTGGATTAAAATGTTGGCTCGTTACATTTCAACTTGAACAATATATGAGCTTGTCATAATTAATTAAATTGAATTAATAACATATGAGCTCGTCATAGTTGATTTTGAACGAAATAATATGCGCTCGTCGTAATTATTTTAACTGGATTAACATGTGGGCTCGCC
>CAIGRN010166851.1:0-18816 GCA_903798345.1 Fraxinus anomala | reverse complement strand
AAAAAAAAAAAAAAAAAAAAAAAAAAAAAAAAATTTGCATAATTTTTTTGGAAAATAGTTACAATTATTAAATAAGTAAAAGAATAGTTACAATTAAATAACTAAGATGTAAAAAGAAATGATGTTTATGAATTAAATGGCAATCTTTCTTATTTGTTCAGTTATATTATGTAAATAGTAGAAAATAATTTACGAAGAGAAATACATCGAAGGATGAGATATATGGACACTTTAAGTTTCAAAGCAATTGCAAATGTCAAAGTTATAACTCAACTCAATGAATACTTAGTTTTATATATTATTTTTCTTTTTGATAGACAATAGCTCAAGGAAATTCTGTTAATAGTTGGGATGCTAGGTAATTTATGTAATTGATGACTCAGCACATCTAAGTCATATAACACCTAGTTTTGGTTCCTGTTTTGTAATGGCTCTGTTTATGTGTGTCCTTATTGCTGCTTTTTGCTGTGCTACTATTCAAAGCCACAGCATCAGCTGTAGTGTCTGTTTGTTTTTCCGACGGTCAAGTTGATCTCATTTTACTTCCATCTTGTTAAACACCATTTATAGCATTCTTAACTTGACTGCAATCAAAAAATAGTTTTAGTTAAATGTAGCGGAAAATATAACACTAAAGCTATGTCAACTAAAATAAAGACAACAAAAAAGTATTGTATTTCACTTATGAAGTAGTAGTTGAAGCAACTGAATATCCTTAACTTGAATAAAAATTGAAATCATTTAGTCCAGAATAATTTTTAAGCACCAACATAATACATAGCTACTGAATATAATTAAGTCCACAATGATTTTTAAGCACTGACATAATATATAGCTACTGAAGACGAAATAAAGTCGGAGGATGTTGCTCAAATTTACTCTTGGAATTATATGCATATACAAATGGTCAAAACTGGCCTATAAAGATAGTAAGAACATACACCAGAAATGTGTTATAGTTTACAAACTTTTATGAACAATAATTCTGTATCCATCCATTAATAAAGAGGCAATAGTTTTGAATACTTAATTGTTTTCTAAAATGGAGGGTAGAAACTCGTCGATAAACAAATTTAAATATAGATTTATTACCTAATATATTAGATGCTAATAAATCTTTTTATATTTTATTATCAATTTGATTTATACCTGTGAAATATACGCAATGGAGAATTGATATAAACTCTTGAATAACATGAATAGAACTTGTGAGAACCTGTATATAAAATGTAAACGAAAGAAATTAGGAAATCATTGAATAGGAGAAAATTGTAATAATTTGTCTTACCTCATTAGATATACCTTTGAGAATATTGTAGTTCTATGAACATATGAAGAAAATAATTTTCTTACGCACAACATTTTCAGTACATGTGTTGTGCGAACTATCTGTGGTTGATGGTTTCAGTAGAACTTTTAGAGATTTGCTTGTTTTTGCTCTTGATAATGCTACATATAATTGACCATGAAAGAAAACTGGCCGTGGAAGATATAAATCGACAAAATCAAGTGTTTGACCTTGAGCTTTATTTATTGTCATTACAAAGCATGTTCTAATTGGAAATTGAGTCATTTTAAATGGAATTGTGGTTCGATCAGATTTAAAGTGTATAAAAGGAATCCTTGGTAAGAAAATTTCTTTTTCACGATATTCATTAGTTGTGATTTCAGCAAGAATAACGTTTCTGTCAAATTTTTGACAAGTAAGACGTGTTCCATTGCATAAACGTTCCACATGATTAATATTTCGCAATAACATTACATGACAATTTACCTTAAGGTTTAATTCATGAGGTGGAATACCATTTGATGTTAAAGTATTCAAGAAATCTTCTTGCATGTTATGTTCTGATTTCTCAATTGTTTCATTGAAACTATATTATGTAAAAATTTGATCGGGAATTTGTTCAAGTAGAAGTTTGTTAATGTAGTTAATACATTCATTTGTAGGCGTAAGAATAACATGATTTACCATGGTAGGTAAATGATCAACATATGTTTCTATATATGGGAAAACACAATATATCAAAATTTTCAAAAATGTGATACATCTTCAAACGGTAAAATTATACTATTTGGAAGCTTAATGAACTTACAAGTACATTCATCTTCTATTCCATCTTCAATTCTAAGTAAGTAATTGCAGAAGATGGAATCAAACTTTACTCTCATATTCTGTACTAATGGTAGATGTACATATAAAGGTCAGAGATATGAGAAAATGAGGCTAGCTTTCATTATGTCTTCTTTCTTTCCTTTTAGTACAACTGGTAAAACCTTTCGAAAATCTCTTCCAAGAACGACCGCTTTTCCACCAAAAGGCAAATCAGAATCAGTAATATCTCTATGCATTTTGTCTACAGCTTTAATAGCACAACAGTTTACTATAGGTGCTTCATCCTTATTAGCCTACACATTCTAAACAAAGTTCCCAAAGCAAATTGTTTGCTAATAGAGTAGTTGACTTCTCCTACTGTTTCTAAAGGAATTTTAAATTTTGAATGCGATGTTCAACTTCCAGGTAGTAAAGATGCAGCTACTCCAGATGACGCAGTTGCTAAACCAATTAAATGTCGAGACTTTACACCAGTTAGGAGTGCTTTGTATAAAAAAGTCTTCCCTGTTCCTCCCGGACCGTCGATAAAGAAAGCACCACTTGAGTCAGATTCTACTTTTTTCATAATTATATTATATGCAAACTGTTGTTCTGAATTTAACATTGCAGTACAATCAAATATTCCTTCAATATCCAAATTAATTGTTTTCTCTGCAACCATTCTCGTCAATCTTTCATCCTTGTCTATATTTACATTAAATGATACGATTCCATAATCATTTACATTTTTACCTAGTGATTCTAAAATACTGCTTATATTTTCCAAAGCTTAAATTTCAGCAACTTCAAAAGATATATTTTGATGTACATAATCATCTAGCATAAAAGATTTAAATTTATCCCATAGTAACTTTGGATAATTAGGATTGCACAAAGTAAGAAGTGTAGCAAAAAGTCGTCTTAAAGAACAAGACATTTCGTAAATAATAGTTTCAGATAAACATTTTTTACAACGATTGTCTCCACTTAATAAACCATGTAAAAGTACTGCTTTTCGAAATGTACCAACAGTTATTCCATTAAAAGTTCTTATATCGTCAAATGATGTTGGCCTTTTAATATGGTTAAGAAGAATGTGAAGGAAATATCATTCTCTTTCAGATGGATTTACTGAAACAATTCGACCTATAACGATTTGTTTCTTTTTGGGAGTCCAAATTTTGTTATTTGCATTCCAAACAAAATATGTTGGGATAACTCGATTATAAAGTGTTCGAGCAAATTCATTTGCTTTATTCAATCTGAAAAATTCAGTTAACATTATTCTTCTTGTATTTTCATTTTTGGTAATAATTGATAAATCATCTGTATTTTTGTATGTAACTTATTGAAGATCTTCAATATGAAGTTATAAAGAATAAACGGTTGGATAGACTTCTGTCAAATTGAATGAAAAATCCTCCACGTAGTCTCAGGTGGGGATATTCATCTAGTAGATTGGTAAGCAGATATTTCATCAATGTTTTTTTTTTTCATCTTTGTTTACACAGAAATTAATACAATCATATCCCTTGTATACATATTTGTACAAATATTTTACAACTTTAATGGGAGAACATACGTCAACGTTAATATGATAGTCAAATTTTGCACTTAAATAAGAAGTATATGGGACGACCCATCGATTGTCCATTAAATAAGGATTATATGGTACAACATATTGATTGTCTAACATTCAACCTCTAACTTCAATACTAATACCATTATTTTGACGTCTATATAATGTGTATGAATTATCTCCAAATACAATACTATTACAATAGTTTCTCGGATATTTATTTTTACAAAGACTATTTGTCATCATGCATACATTTTTGGGATTTAGATTTCCACAAGGGTCATGCATATTGTGCTTTACAATAACTGAATGAAGATGATGATGCATGTTTTTATCAAGAATTTCATAGGAAACTATCATATCAACTTGTTTAGTAGAAGAAATCTTAAAAATCATCGATAAATGTACATAAGGAAACCCTATTTTTTAAAATTCAATCAAATATATATGAGCTACAACAAGACCAAAAATATTGTTCTTGAAAAAATCATTTTTAAGCTCTTCTAATTTTGATCTGAATATGTACAATTAAATCCGGTCGATTTTGAACCTCGTCATTGTGTTTTAATTCTTGCTTAATTTCTGACCAATTTAAATTACATGTTATAATTAAGAATATATCTAATTTTCCATAACGTTGGACAAGAGCCATAGCATCTAAGTATCTCCGTAGCATATCTCTAGGCCCACACGTAAAAGATTGTGGTAAAACAAATTTCTTTCCAATTACCCTCTTGTTTCCTCATTTTCAACATTATCTACAATTCCTTGATAAAGTTCAGCACAAATTTATTTTTGATTATTACAAAAGTAATATAATCTTGCCATTTCAATTTTAACATATATATCTACAATATATTGCTGAAAATGTCTACCACTGTGAAGTAATACAAACTTACCAGGAGGCCTAATTTGTAGCTTGTATGCATAATATTCCCTACATGAAACCTGAGACCGTTTCTTCATTTTTTGGAACACTACATAAGAGAGAATGAAACAAAGATTATATTTAATTAAAACATCAATATTCATGAAATTGTAAAATATATAACAGTGTTTGGCAAACCATCAGCCTCTTTTTCAATAAGTTGAGCTGCAAACTCTATTGTTTTAGGAATAGCATTATGGTGAACCAAATCTTCAGGATGAGAAGATATGTGTTTATATCTTTGAATGCCTTCATGTCAACCACATTCACCAAATGGGAAAAGCATAGGATATTGTAAAAGATAATAACAACCATAATAATAATGAACCATATGCGAATCACCAGAATAGCCATATAAAGTAATATCACGAACACGTTTATTTGCATTCTCATCATCTTCAACCCATACAATAGCTACTTGAGATGCTAGATGAGTATTAAAGACTCTCTGATCAAATCCAGGGTGACATTTTATTTGTATTTGATGGTTGTACAAATTGGTTATATTACTTAAAGACCTAAAGAATCTACTATACGGATTTACTTTTAAGATTTCAATTAGAAGTGTATTGAAGACTCTCTGATTCAGTTCGGGATGACATCTTATTTGTATTCGATGGTCGTGCAAATTGGTTACATTACTTAAAGACCTAAAAAATCTACTATACTGATTTACTTTTAAGATTTCAATTAGAAGAAGCAAAGTAGATTCTATTAAGTTTTCCGAAATTGTCATACGATTTTGAATTTCATTTTCTATATCATAAAAATATAATTGCATATAATTTGGCGCATTATTTTCTGGCATAAGTTGATTTAAATGATGATATATTTGTCCCTGAACTCTGAATGTGTAAATACCTCGGTATGATTTAAAGAGTTTCTTGTCGTACTTCACACCAAATAAAGTGAATGCAAAGTGGTTATTATAGCCATGTGAAAGTTTTTTGAATTCCATACATGTAGGTTCTGTAGAAGTAAATAAATCATACAATGTATTTGGCGAATCAGGTATAAAAAATTTTACGTTTCCATCTGAGCAACAAATTTGTGATGATAGATTTTGATCTTTTGATGATCATCGATCAATTTTCCATCGTATGCTTTGAAAAACTATATTCACTTAAATTCAATTTGTTAGTAAACGAGATTAACTTGTTTGTTATAATTAAAATATTAAAATTATAATTAACCATATGTCAATATTTTTTTGTCATGGGAACTTAGAAAAATGACCTCAAACATTAAGGAGAGAAGAAAACAATACGAAGAAGTTCTTGTTTTGGATTTTTGGATTAAAGGCACGAATCAAACTTTGAAAACGATGAAATGCAAGTTTGCAGGAAAAAAAATATTTAATGGAAGAAAAAGGGGGCAAATTCTATCTTTTCATCTATATCAAACTAGAAATCAACAATCTTATTTATTAAACAAACATTCTCAAGAGTTGCAATCTTTTATTTGAGTGACAACTATTCAAAATATTAGTTACATATATGAATTTAGGTGTAAATTGCCCATTAAAAGGGCTCCTCAAGTTAACGAAACACAATCATTTACACGACAATTCAATCTCACTTTCATTTTCTTTATACTTTGAGAGCGGAAAAAATAAACTTAAAATTTAGGTGTAAATGGCCCATTAAAAGGGCTCCTCAAGTTAATGAAACACAACCATTTACATCAACAATCTGAATCTGAATCTGAATCTCAATCTCACTTTCACTTTCACTTTCACTTTCATTTCCTTTATACTTTGAGGGCTGAAAATGTTAACGTGAAAGTAATAAAAATAAGTCTCTTATTGATTCAAAATTACATTTATAAAATTTAAATAATAAATTTGTCTGAGTTTATAAATAACACTATAATGAATTGAAGATGAAATGTTGTTACATGGTGAGTGCATTGCTCTAGAGTCTAGCCACCATTTAAAGAAACTTGTAGAATTCTTTCAAAAATTAGTGTGACCACTTGATAAATTTTATGTGACTCATTTATTAATTAATTAGGTTAAGGTCATAATAACATACAATCTGGAAGGAAGTTTCCGCAACTTGTGGGTGAATGAAGCAACGAGGGTTGTCCCGAGCAGTGTCGCATCATTTATGGTGACAATTACGTATTAATCCACAAATCACAGGTCATAGTCATAAAGACAAATTATGAGTCATAAATCACACATTTTTATATGTCACAATTTATTTATCAATTACAACAATATATAATTTATGGTTACAATTAAGTACTAGTCACAAATCATATAATGTTACAAGACATAAATATGGGTCACATTACAAATTTAGTCACAAATCATGCTTTTAATATGTCACAACTTATTTATCAATTACAAATTATCTATTTTATTGATCGTACCCAAACGCTACCCAAACGCCTATGTCACCTTACCACCAATGTCACCTCCTCTATCGCCAATCACCACCACATCCTCCTCAAATCCACCATCACCTCCGCCATACCACCACCTTCGCCTCTACCTCTACCTCTACCTCTACCTCCAACCAACCACACCACCACCACCACCACCTCATCAAATCCCCTCCACCTCCACCTCCACCTCTTGCTCTCACAGATGCACAAACCATTACCACGGAGACGTGGAACATTGCAGATAATCGCTCATTCTAGCTTGCCCAAACATTGTTGCTTCTCGCGTCGCCGCTTCTATTTCTTCTCTATCATGTCGTCGCCACCAAACGACTTGTGAAATGGTGGTTCGCGATCGGTGGTAGTCTCTCTATCGTGCTGCCTTCGCCAAAAGACCGGTGAAGTGGTGGTTGGCGGTCGGCGATTACGTGGTTCATGGGGGTGAAAATGGGGATGATAGTGGGTGTGGAATGAGGGGTTGGAACCTGATTTTTGAAATAAAATTCACCTCATCTAATTATTGAAATAACAACATAAAAAACAGGTTTCTATGTGATTTTCTCTTCGCAATTTTAATATTCAGAGCCAATTAAGACCCCCGTTTATCTCCAATTATTCCAAAACATTATTTGCTACAATAAAATTCTCCATCACACATTCACCCAGTAAAATATTCTACACACAAACCAATAAAATTACTTTAAATTTCAACTTCACATTCTCCAAAAAATACTATTCATTACTTCATTTCTTCTACAATAATGGATGACAAACACATTAAATTTAGGCATCGTTTGTCTCCCATTATTCCAAAATATTGTTTGCTACAGTAAGATTCTTCACCACACATTCTTCAAAAAATACTATTTATTACTTCATTTCTTCTACAATTACTTTATTTCTTCTACAATAATGGATGACAAACACAATAAATTTAGGCCTTGTTTCTCTCCCATTATTCCAAAATATTGTTTGTTACAGTAAAATTTTTTACCACATATTTTAAAAAAAATATTATTCATTACTTCATTTCTTCTATAATAATGTCGGAGATAAACTAACACTTAAGGAGAACTGGACTAAACTGGAAGTCCAATACTAGTTCGGCCCAGGTGCCCAACTTTGTAGTCTTTAGATGTGACAAGTGAATTGATTTTGAGGACAATAATGTATTTCCACTCACAAAAAAATCTGATTCAGTGTATGGACTTGGAGTATTTGTCTTTACTACAGTGCACACACCCCCGGCAAAATGGCCTTCTCTGTGCCCAGATTTTCAACAATTCCTTCAAATTTGTACAAAAATACCCCAAATACTATCCCATCTATCCCTCAATTCAATTACTCTTTTGCATTCCCCAATTGTAACAACAGTTATATATCAATCAATAAAAACAAGAAAATTGAATTTGGATTCTTGTGTTGCTCTTCTGCATCTAAGCAACGCCGTGGCGGCGGCGGTGGGTCGCCGCCAGCCACGCGGAAGAAAAAGAAGTCCAATAGTAAAAGTAGTGGCAAAAGTATAATAGATGATGATTTTGAAATTGAAAAAAGTGGGGTTGAGTTGCTGCAGTCGCCGTCACTGTCACCGTCGGAAGAGTTACCGTACGAGACGCTGCCCCTTCCGAAACCGCCGGCAGGGTTTGTGTTGGATGACCAAGGCAGAGTCCTCAAGGCCTCTAACAAACGCATTGCTACAATTGTATGATTTTTATCGTTATTTTTGTATCGAATTCAACGTCTATGTGTGTGCGTGTTATTGCATTTATCTTTTTACTTCTTATATATGATTTTTATTATCATCCTTAGTTTCTACATGGGAACATGAAGTGCAGTAACACTAGGTCGGATGTAATGTGATGGTCACTATTAGTTTGATTTAAGTGGTGATGAATATGGATAAACCCTGAATAGATTCATTGCAAATCAATATACACAGTATACTACGAATAACATCTTTTCAGGGAAACCACACACTGAATTTGGGACCGCTGGAAAAGGAAAAAAATGGCACTTTACCTGTTACCGAGGGAGATGAAGATTATGGGAATTTTAACAGATGCGAAAGTATTGCATATAACCTATTAAAAGCTTAAAAGACTGCAATACATAAAAGCAATGATCCCTCTTTTGTGTATATTATGGCAGAGATTTTTTTTAGTTATTATAAACTACTTCTGAGAAAGTCCAATAAGAAATATTAAGGTTTGAAATCCCAACTAGCTGTTGTGTGTTTGAGCTCTGCTCCTTTTCCTTTTGGATTAATTTTTGTAATCAATGAATTTTTTTCTTTTTTTTTTTTGATAGGATAATCAATGAATTTTTGAAGAGAACAATACCCTCATTGCTGGGAAGTGAGTGCTTTTAGTTCCTCACCCCCACCCCAGCGTAGATTGTGAAAATGATGACAACTACAGAAAAAAAAAATGATGATGGATTTTTCATAGACTAAATAAATTGAGAATTTGATTACACCATCATTATATAAACAGACAATTATAAGTAGAAAAGTATCTTTATTTTTATTCTTGGAAGGATTGACCCTGGTTCAAGAAATTTATTCATTATTGTAAAAGATGACAACTTGTACTGTTTCCCTGCTTCCATAGCACTTTCCTATCTGTATGTCAATGCAAAAGATTATGTTATACATCTATGTGAAGATTGCTTATGGTAATTTTCTAGTCCCTTGTTACATTCTCGTTGTTAATGTTTACCCATTTTATTATTTTGGGGCACCTTGTATCTTTCTTTATTTTATCCTATTTTTAATAACCTAAAGGAGTTGCTGACAGGTGGATTCGACCAATAATTTCCCCCTGGAGTGCATCATAAGGAGGGTATTTAGAAACTCAAGAGGTGATGAATGCATGCTGCTCTGCCCAGTAGATATGTAAGTGAGGACAATGCCTGTGGCTAAAACTTTTTTCCACTTGATTTCTTGCTGAAATATAACAGTCAAAGTTAATTATATGCAGGCCCGTTCAGATTTTAAAGAGCGTCAATGTTGAAGGGTGGTCTGCTGTAAGTCTAATCATATGTCCCTTTTTGACTTGTTTCCTTGTCTAATAGATTGCCGGCATCTTCTTTTTGGTTGCTAGTAACTATGGTCAACTTATTCTTGGCTGGATGGGGTTTTTTATTTTTTTATATATGTATTATTCTGACGTAAGGAACAATAACCTATATTTGCATAAAGAAAAGAGAAGCAAGATGAAGGATCTAACCTTCAACTGACTATTGGGGCCAGTGTAAAAGTTTCTTGACTAGTTTAATAGTACTTGAGCTGGAATAAGAGAGTCTATTGATTTTGTAGGTCAGTGACGAAGAAGTTGAGTCTATCCTTCCCACTGCAGCTTACACCCTTGCCAAAATACATATGCATCTGGTGTACAGCGGGTATGCCTGAGGATTATATCATTTTAAGGCTATCTTTCTTTTACCATATCATGGAAAAGTAACTGATTTTGTGTAGCTTTGTGCGTTGTTATTAGATTTTGTTACACAGCACGAGGAGGATTCTGCTATACTGAGGACGATATAATTGAATTTCACACAGGTAGAACTCTGTCTTAACCCTAATGCATGTGGCTTGTTGAGCAACAAATATTTAATCCACCTTCATTTGCTGCTTTCATATTTAGTTACTTCACTGTTCATTTGGAGTTGCTGCATCTTAGTCTGATTTTCAACTCTTATTTAGAAATCAAATTGACAGCCAAGTTGAAGGCGCCACTCTACTTTCTCTAAACATTCATAATAATTGTTGGAGATCAATATGCCATGCCATTTAGTTAGGTTCTTTAATTCATTTGGCCCAAAATTATGTAATTGAATTGTCCAGAAATAAAAAGAAAGATGAGAGAGGAGAAAAATAAAGAAGAGAAAAGAAATGTAGAACATATTTATAACCTCTATCAAAAAAAAAGAAGTTATCTAATTACCAGCCATGAGGGTAAGTTAAGACTATGCCCTTAGATAAATACTAACGAATGAAAGTTTCCTGTCAAGCTGGTTTATGTACAATTCACCCATAGTTTGCTCCAGACACACCACAGTCTATGGCACTATCATCTGGTCTATATTGTCTTACCATCACCGCCCCCGATAGCATTTCATAGTTGATGAACTGCACTCATCGACCAGCCTCCATTTGATAATGTCATTGCATGTAGCCATGACTTACCGATCTGTCATTACATTATCATTCGTCAATAACCGCCAAAACCTCCAAAAAGTAATCACTGTCATGACTGTTATCACCCACAATTAGCATTATTACAATAAATAACATTGCGAAGCACTTTCTCGTCCAAGCTCTAGGTCTTGTGCAGCAGATTTGAATTTATTAATGAATAATGTGTACAATTCTACAGATAATGGTCAAGATGTGGATGGCTTGCCAACTGAAGGCTTGGAAATTGCATGCTTCCATCTGGTAAGGTATTAGTATCTGTTTATCCTGGTAATTAGGGAAAGTCATTAGGTAGCCTTTAGCTTGTGTTTAGTAGTGAATGGCTTTCTAGATGAGATCACGTGTTGCATGTCCGTTAATATTTTGCATCTTAATGTCTACTTTTTGCAGGATGGTTCCCACTATATGATTTATACACCTTCAGATCCTCTTCTCTTCGTTGCTTTGAAGGTAAATAAAAAGTTCTTAATCTGGAAAAAAGTAAAATTTTAAGGTTGCTTTCAGTTCAATCCTTCTGAAGTATTATGATGTATCTGATAATTGAATTTGAATCCAAAGTTTTATTCAGGACTTGCTATAAAATTGTTTTTGTTCTCTTCTTATTGCAGGATGAAAATGGTGCATTGCAAATAGCTGATGATGTAAGAAATTACACTCCACATATCTATTTATATTATACAGTTTTGGAACTGGACCTGACTGGACCGCCAGTCGGGACCAGAAACTGGCGACTGCCGCTCAAATCTGATTGGGTTGCTTAATGGACCAATCTGCAATCGACCCTGTCAAAGCTGCTTGAATTGGTCAAGAACTGGCTGAACTGGGCAGTTTTTATCTGCCTATATGGCCAGTTTTTATTAAAACCCCTGTACAATGACCAGTAGTAAAACCAGTTACCCACCGTTGAACCGGTGACCCATTGACACTGCTTTGACTGGGTCAATGACCAGGTTGGGTTTGAGAAATATGATATCAAATCATATTCAGTTCCTGTTTCCAAGCTATTAAAGAGACCAATATTTAGCTCTAGCTACTGCTTTTTCTCTAAACTTCTAAATGGATCTTGAAATAATTAAATGTTCAATTACAAGCTAATTCTATTGTCAATATTTTCCCCGAAACAGGAACTATTGGATGATCCTGCCATAATTAGTGCCATTGATGAGGAGACTGAATTCAATGCATTAGTGGTATGTATGAAACAAACCTCACTTGTTGAATATACAAGTCAGGAGCTTAACAGTTTCTCTCGTCTTGCTATATTGCAGGAAGAAGAGGCTGCGCTGCTTGAATCATTATTAGGAAAAAGGTGATCAAGTTATTGTATAATTGATTTTTGGTAAAAAAATTGGCTAGTTTTAGTCCTTGAAATTCAATGTTGTAAACTTGGTAAAAGTAAAGTTTGTATATGGCTTGCCAGCAAATACTTTGGTCCTTGATGGATGGGCATGTGTGATCATGGAACTGCTACATGTGATGATCGATGACCTTATGCATAAGATAAGCAAAAAGGTTTGCTTGCAATTGCTAAGAATCCATAGGGTAGAGGCAAACCACAGTACATAGTTTGCAACAACATAGATATCTTGTGCTAGCTAACGTGCCGTCAATGCCCATGCTTGCTTGTCAAGACAAGCATCGTGTTGATCACATGGCCATGCTTGCTTTTCACGTCAAGCATCATGTTGATCCCAAGCCAACCGGCTATGAGCAATATGTTTTGGCTAATTATTTCGTTCAAATAGTAGTATGGAGAAACATACTCAACGACGGAATAGGCTTGAGTCCTGTGGAAAGGGGTGCCATTGACGGTAAGATCCTTTTTAGTTTTTGGACCCCTGCAACACCTCGGGCATGAACAACTATCAGTGTGGATCTTGGTGGAAATTTCGAAGTCAAAAGGGGGAAATGTTTAGTATGAACGGCATTTGAACGTGGATTCACATTTAGGGCTTGTTTGGCAAAGCTTTGATTTAAATTTTTGCATGCTCAATGTTTTAAAGGATCAAAAGTCAACTTGGCTGCTGACCTGTACTCAAGACCAACCTTCCTGATTTATATCTCACGCCACAAGCATTGCACAAGTGTTTGGTTCCATTGATTCATTCTTTATAGTGGTGTCTCTTAACTCGACAATGGTTGCATCTCTTCATTTTATTCTCAATTTCATTTTGCCTTAAAATTGATTTCTTGGAAAAAATTTGTTTTCATAATCACGATTTCTATTTTCCAATTTGCGTTTCTTGTCGATATCTGTTGTTAAGTACTCGAATTTATCCATCTTCCTTTTCTCTACTTTGGTTTGGAGAGAAATGTAAGAATTTAGTATTTCATTCGTATCACTTTCTTAGAAGCTCTGAAAATGTTTCGATGTCAAAATTCACCAATAGAGATGGGTTTATATTTTGAAGTATCACATTCTAAAAATCTAGATAATAAGATCAGATCGATAAGCTTGATATTCACATAATAATTATAGAAAAATAGATGTTTATGTGTAATGTAATCATACATTTAGATTATGATTAACAAAGTATCTCTTTTTTTGGCTTAGTACTAATAACCTTTATAATAACACAAGTAAAATCACAAAAAAGAAAAAGATGAAGTTCGGAAGATAGGACTTTGCACATTCAATTCAAGTAGGACTCTTTTAGTTGAAGCCTAAACTTATATATTGTCATGTTCGTGTTCGTGATAAAATTGCATGTGAAGTCGACTTTCAAATGAAAGCTTATGGCTCCAAACCAGGTTCACCAGGTTCTTACGGTGTACAAGAAGAAGTTCTAAAAGAGACTTCAAGATCCTTGATCCCTGGGCACAAAACAGACATTAATTGTGGCATGAAACTGAGAAAAGCAATATGTGGCTTCTTAAGCAAAAGACTCAATATAGGCCTTAGCATTTGGACCCTAAGATCCTTAACTGACATGATCCAGGCAATACATATAGTGTAAAAGGCAGGAGTCTAAAAAGACTCAAATTTATTTGAACCAATTCAAAACTTAAAAATGGGGAGGCAGCTAATAAAGAACAGACCAAATCTCGAAATATTAAAGTTTCAAATTTTCAATCGTAATATAACTAGTTGGTGAAATATAATCTTTGAGCTAAGCAACAAAACCATGATTAAGACAAATGGAGCTGTATTTATCTCCATACAATCGAAAATCATATCCATCCCTATTCAACTACATACACATGTATATATAGGCAGATACAATCAAGTGAAGGATTGAGATTGTTTCAATCCATCAGCTAGATTTGAACTTGACCGAATTTCTAGAATGTTCTAAGCCCTAAACCAATATTCTGAATGATAGATTACCATGTGGCTGTATGATATAGCTGTAAGTTGAATTTGGGGATTGTGGAAGCGCAATCATTATATGGTCGTGGCCCCTTGTGCCCTCATGCAAACTGGATTAGAGATATACACATAAGACCTAATGTAAAACCCATATTGACATGATTCAATCCACCTAATATAAAAAGGTACGACGAGGTTAAAAGAAGACTCAAAAGTTATCTCAACCAATTCACATCTCAAAAGTGTTGAGCAGATATAGAACTACACATATCAAATCTTGAGATATTAAAGTTTCAATTGTAATATATGGTGAATAAAATCTTTGAGCTAAAGGATAAACTGTCTATCAGCATTTCTGAGAACGAATAATTAATTGTCTATCAGCCTTTTTATTATACAAAGAAAAGAATTAAAACATTTAATTCTTAAGTCAATTCCAACAAATTTGCTCGAATGACATTGTAGTCCATTTTGGTGGATTCGTGCAAGGCTTATTGACGATAATGTTAGACGCTCTGTGTCCAGAAGAACCTTTTTTTTCTTTTTGGTTTGATCCCAATTCAATGCTAAACAAGTTCGAACTAATTGAATATCTAGTTTCAATGATTTTTATTGATTAACATTAGAATGAGTGTTTCATGTTGTACTCTTTCTTTCATCTAATGGAATTTTTGTATAGAAATCGTGATTAGGGACAAGATGTGCTAATTAATGGAGTTAATGATAAAAAAATCGATTTAAAAAGTAGGGAACTTGGATATGACAATGAATGAAGTGTATAAACCTTTCATGTAATAAAAATGTGGTGCACTTTTAAAAATGTAGTGTGAATATATTTAATCTTTATTTAGTTTTGCTTAAAAAGTTGATAAAAATTTGAGTCGAAGTCAACAAATAATTTTATCTTACATTTCATGGAGCCCACAACTTTTGTTTATTTTTTAATCAAATATTTAATCAACTTTCCTCAAAATTTCAAGGGAAGGCTTAATTTGCAATTATACCCTTTCTTAATTATCCTCAATTTAAAAAAAAAAAACTTTTTATTAATTTGGTAAGAGAAATTCAAAACTGAGAATCTATTTCAATATTTTTCCCTCTAATTTTTTTTCCCTCTAATTTTTTTTCCCTTATTATGCATACAAATCAAAGATTAACTACTTTTTAAAATTCCTTTATTCTTCGAAAATTAATTTTTTAACTTAATCCGAGTTTCTTTAGACACAAGTAAAATTGATTTTAAATTATAAAAGCAAGACCCTGTAAGTTGTTTGGGACAAGAAATACAGCTTTCAAAAGGCACGAATAAACTAATAATATACGGAATCATTCCCTATAGGTCCTTAATCTAATTTCCAAATTACAAATTGGTCTTCAATTTTAAAATACAATAACTTGGACAATCTTTCATCATAATTTTTACAATTAATCTCAACAAATGAAATCATCTAAAGCTAGATTTTTATTTTATAACTTAATTCAGTTCCTAGAATTCAGAATTAGGCATGCTTTCATGAGGATCACATGTCATCGATGACTATTTTGCAAGTTAGAGACAAATCTGCTACATGTGCAATAAATCGAGGACCAATGCTACAATTTTCCTTGTAGCTAGATATGAGATGCTGATTTTGGAATCTTGTGAACAGGAAGAAATGGTTTTGGATTACTTTTTCTTAATTTGCACGAAACTTAAAAGCTTTGCATTCATATTCCTGCTTAATTATACGTACATATATATTTTATATATATCACCGATCAATTCTTTTCACATATTGCTTTGGGAGCAAATGGACGACCAACAGAGGAAACGAGCTACAAGAAGCACGGCCTTGAACCATTTCGAGCAGGTTTTATTCTTATTTTCGTGATTCGAGCATGTTCGGTTTTTTGGTAGATGTACGAATAAATTAATGACAATACGATAAGCATGCATGCGCGTTATAAAATTTAAATTTATTGAGAATAAGATTTATTTATCGTGGTTACATTGTACGTAAGGCCATTAATGTTCGAATGATCAGGAGAGGAATTGTTTTGCGACTTTAGAAATGACAGAAAGCGACGAAGACGAGACAGCCACCTCTACTTCCGATGATAATGTTGTTGAAGATGAAGAATATATGAGTGATCGTGATTTCTTTAACAGTGAAATTCAACGTAAATTCTTTATTCTTTAACGTTACTATTAGTTAATTCTTAAATATATATAGTAAGTTAATTAATCAATTATATTGATTTTATCTTTTAATTCTCATCTTAATGTGCAGCTGAATTAGGGTTCTTGTTCGAGGAGGAGGAGGAGGAGGAGGAGGAGGAGTATTATAATTATGGCGATCAGGTTTCTCTCTAATTCAACAATCTATAACTTCTTTTTGGTTCTACTTAAAATTTTGATTAAAATTAAGTCAAAGTCAATAATTAATTTTAACCACGCAATCCACAATTTTTCAACCACATATTCAATTAATTTTTTTCAAAATCTATTAAAAAAATGATTTTTATCTAAATCAAATAGGGGCTTATTAATTTTTTTATTTTTTATTTTTAAAAAAGATCAAGAGTCCATTTGATTACAATAATGGAATTGGGTGGAAAGAAAATGAATTTTAGGAAATTGAATTGCCTAGAACTTGTTTTATTGTGAATTATCAATTAATTATGTTTGATTAGTATAATTTTTCATCTGAAAAATATTAAAATTTTGGATCTTTTGGTATTAATTTGGCTTTATTTTCCATGAAAATTAGGATAGGATTTGTTACAATTAGGGATAGAATTTGTTTTCATTGAAAAAAAAAAAATTTGCCTAGAAAAACTTTTCCTATCAAACCCATGGGAAAAACATTTCCTAAAAAATTAAGAAAATGTGGAAAACCAATTACATGGAAAATTTAGTCAATCAAACATGCAAAAAAAGTGAAAATTTAATTTAATTTGAATTAAACCTACTTATTTTTGTAGGAAATGGAGGAAGATGATGTCGATCCAGACGAATTATCATATGAGGTACATAACTATCAACATCACAATTAATTAGCTCGGAAAAACAAATATAATTATAAATTTACTTTTATTTTATGGTAAGTGCAGGAATTGATTGCTTTAGGAGAATCGGTTGGAGTAGAGAGCAGGGGATTATCAGAGGCTGAAATTAGTGGAAACTTGCATCCTTTTGCATGGAAATCTCTTCAAAACTCTCTTACAAACATTGATAGGTGAGTCTAATTGTTTCAAATTATGATTAATTGTTATTTCTTTTAATTTTAGACTGTTTGTTCGTTAAGATTTTAATAAAAACCCCACAAAAATTATATGAAAATATGTACTTTAAGAGAAAAAATGATCAACGTATAGAATTTGGGTTACTCTAAATAAGGTTTAGGAAAAGTACAGGAGCCACGGTGTGGAGAGATATGTTAAGAGAAAAAATTCGACGTTTATTGAATATGAAAATAAAGATTTAATCTCAAGACCTAATTGGCTTGTGGGTTAGAACCCTATCGAGAAGGTAACATTATTATGGGTTATTTTCGGTTTAGAGAATTATGATCCGTTTGACATGACTTTTGAAAACTTAAAATAGATTTTTGAGATATAAAAGTTCCTTTTAGACCCATTTTATTAATTTATAAAAATTGGTCTTCTAATTAGAAAAGTTTTTAAAAGAAGCAAATTAGTGTGGCATTATCTAAAGTTCTTTCGAAAGAGAAAACTCTTTTGAAACTTAGTTTTTAAACTTTAATTAAGGTAGCTTTCTTAAAAAAAAAAAAATTCTACGAGAAGTCGTAGCAAAAACTTAAACCCTACCAAACGAGCCCTCATTAATAGAGTATCCACCCGTGTAGGCTTATTCTTTTCCATTCGAGTTATAATATAGAGGGAGGGGAAAAAAATTCACACAAAACATATAAAATATAAATTAATAAACCCTATATATCTATAAGTTTTTCTATTTAACTTACTACACAAAAAAAAAAAAAAAAAAAAAAAAAGACATGGATTACATACCATGTTACAACACTAATCCCGTAAATCATATGTCCTATAACATTCCATAAGAAAGGTATTTCGGATACAAGTGCGGGACATATAATTTTAACATATTACAGTCCACACAGGGGCGGACCCAGGGGGGGTCCTGGGGGGGCAAGTGCCCCCCCAACTTTTTGAGAAATTGGATTTTTTTTTTTTTTAAATCATGTTTTTTTTTTTTTTATCAAATCATGTTTGGTATCAATTGAAATTGAAATTTTTATTGAAATTAAAGTTAACAATTAATTTTAATAACATATTTCATTGAATCCATAATTGTTTTAAC
>CAIGRN010166850.1:0-12028 GCA_903798345.1 Fraxinus anomala | reverse complement strand
GAAAGATAAGTAATTATCATAGGAAAGGATTTTTACTAAATCAATTTGCAGAGGAACTGAGGAAAACAGCAGTACAGAGAGTATAATTTTAATAGTATAATTCATATAATTTAAAATTTATTTGTTTAAGAAATTAAAATATTGTACATCAATAAATGATTGTATCATTTAAATTCATCTTTTTTTATTTCAATTTAAATTTCATTTCTCAAATATATTATTGGACATTAACAAATGAAAAATAATAATAAATAAAATATAGAAGTAAAAGATGTCATATTAATCATTCAAACCAAATATTCAAATTATATAAATAGTGATGAGTGAGAAAATTAGATATATTTGATTTTTACAACAAACTAATAAGATAATTATTGAAGATTTCAGCTTTTCATAAAACTGAATTTATTACCTTTTGGAGAAGTACTAAACCATGTTTAGTGGCCTTTAATTTGGAAAAAAAAAAATTTTAATGTTGTTTTTGGAGGATGTGTGGTTAGAAAATAGAAAAAAAAAAATTTGAATTTATATGTAAAATATTTTATTGGATGAATACATAGTTAAAAATTAGTATGATAATTAAATTAATTAAAGTAAAGATAATCAAACAGGAGCTAAATTAGAGCTTCTTCAAAAAACCTTTAAAAGCTTATTTATTTATTTTTATTTTTTTGTTAATAAGAACATTTTTGAATTTCATTCAATTAGCGAGGAAATGGTGGTAGATGCCCGGTTGACCCGACCACTTTTTCACAATGGCCTTTGACCATATTTAAGTAAAAAAAAAAAAAAAAGAGTACAAAATTTAAAGAAATCACAATACCTATTTTACCTGATAAAACTTGAAACTCTTAAACTTGAATGTTATAAATTTTAAAATCTCTCATACAATTTCTTGTACTTCAATGTTTCTTCATTTTCTCAATCTCCATCGCCATTCTTCAAGGTATTTTCACCCGTCACCATCTCCCTCTCCCTCTCCATATTCAAGGTTTCTTTATTTTATTTGGTTAAATTTGAATTTTTTTTGCTTATAATATTAATGTATAATATGTTTTAGCTTTAATATTCAAAGATTTAAACAAAAAAATTCTTTTATCGTATTAAAGAAATCCAAATTTGTGAAGAAACTACAGCAAATCCGTTATTTGTTTACGAAGTTTGGGAGGTCCGGGCGATCTGGGGGAAATCCAACCTTTTAATTTTAAAAAGAAGAGTATTGTCTTTTAATGTTAAATAGGTTATTNATATTCAAAGATTTAAACAAAAAAATTCTTTTATCGTATTAAAGAAATCCAAATTTGTGAAGAAACTACAGCAAATCCGTTATTTGTTTACGAAGTTTGGGAGGTCCGGGCGATCTGGGGGAAATCCAACCTTTTAATTTTAAAAAGAAGAGTATTGTCTTTTAATGTTAAATAGGTTATTGTGGCGAATAATTAGTAAGTTAGGCCTATGTGTTGAATAGAGCGTTTGACGTGGCAATTTCCAAAATGCGGCCTATGTCAAATAACAAAAAATTTCAAAATTGATATGCATTAATAGAGTCCATTTTATAGAAATCTTAAAAGGTCAACTTTATTAAGAGGAGTAACCCAATTTTTTATAAATTGGTTTATGTTTACATGTTTATTCGATGTGTGATTCTATCACTTAACATACCCCCACAAGATGGTGGTTCTTTTGAGCAAATCAATCTTGAAATCCGTATGCTCACTTTTGGAGTCTTAACCGGATCGAATTGCTCGTTAGAGATTAATGGGTTCTGATACCATTTTAAGATTTGAGGTTCTATCTTAAAATGTCAACATTATTAAGAGGAGTAGTTCATAGTTTTATAAATTGGTCTATATTTTTATCTTTATTCGATGCGTGATTTTATCTCTTAACATGCCTCGCAAGATGGTGTCTCATTTGAGTAAACCAATCTTCAAATCTGTATGCTCACTTTTGGAGTATTAACCAAATCGAATTGCTCGTTAGAACTTAATGAGCTTTGATACCATATTAAGAATTTGGATTCTATCTTAAAATATCAACCTTATTAAGATGAATAACTAAGTTCTTTATCAATTAGTTTATGTTTACATCTTTATTCGATATGAGATTCTATTCCTTAACAGTTACCTCCAATTCTCAAACAATGAATAGGTCCAGTTGCAAGTCTATAGACTTTGGAGCGAGACCTCTTGCTGAGGAGTGATCTTTAGAACTAGGCTTGTCTCAACCAATCTGAAGGGGCGAGCAGCATATTTAGAAATTTAATTTTCCATATAATTTTTTGAAAATATTAGTCCAGCCTAAAAGATTTTTTAATCCAAGCCTGATTGTCCTTGAGCGGTATCCATTGATTATGAATTGCACTTCAGATAATTTGAAGATTTTTATACCTCTATCGCTCACTCAATTTCCCTTGTTTACAATTTACACTTTATATTCTATTAAAAATATAATCAATAAAATGTATTGATGCTCCATTTTCTAGTTTAGGAGTTGTCCGATATTGCTAAAAATTGATAAAAGTTGGTAGGTTTCATAAAATGTGCAGTGAAAAGTGGCTAAAAGTCGTGGGCTTTTAGAAATGTGATGAAAAATGATGTTTGACTATTTCTAACATACAAAAGCTTTACCAATACAACTTAACGGTGTTGAACTTGAGGTCATGGTGCTAAAATGAGTTTTTTTGAAAAGTGAATCATGTTGTGCAAGGAAACAAATGTTCCATTTCCATTATTCTAAAACTCAGTCCGGACGGTCTTAGAATTAGTTCAAGCTTCTAATTCGATGGGTTTGCAACCGACCGGGTTTCACATCAAATTGGTAACCAGATTTACCTTGAAGTGAATATTAAAGAGGAGTTTTGGACATTGGACCAACCAATTGAAGTCTGTCCTCTTTCCCACTAGGCCACCACTATGTGCATGTTTGAAAAGTTATTAAATTAAAATTTAAGCGAGTATGAGCTATAAATCCAATTGAATATATTTATAATAAGTGGATAATAATTGTCATGTCCTAAAAAATATGTAGATAAAAAGTATGTTTAACTAAAAGTGATTAAATTATAGTTACTTTCCATAATTCTCATGTAATAATATCACACTCATAATTTCTATATTAAATTATGTTAATACTTATCGGTTATTATAATTCTATACAAATTTTACATTATAATATAAGCATATAAGGAAATTGATAAATTACCAAAAAAAAAAAAGGATAAAATGATAAAATAATAAAAGATTGAGTAGTAATATAAACACAATAAAAACATTAAAATATTAGATCAAAAAAAATTCATAATAATTTAAAATAATCAAAGATTGAGTAGTAATATAAACACAATAAAAACATTGAAATATTAGATCAACAAAAATTCATAATAATCTTCTCCTTCACTTGTAATAAATAAATATTATTTGAAATTTATTTTGAATTATAAGAAATTTATTTTTACAATCTTTCATTTATAAATATTGTTTAGCTAGACTTTCGATCTGACATCAACCACCAATTGTACTAGTAATCTGTTATTGAACCATTCGACTAGGCCACTGATCAGTCCAATTTTGAAAATTATTTTTTAAAGTACATAAAACATGACTTATAACTCATTAATGTTTAAATTTGTACAAACTTTCACGTCAACTACAAAATTAAAATCACTATTCTACAAGAGAAATTACAAGTGTGTGTGCTTGTCCTTCCACGAGAGATGAGTGGATATTAGAGATTGTGGTTAGATGTGTTTTATAAACACAATTTATGCATAGTATATTGTATATGTAAATAGACAATTGTCGTACATTATTATTATTGAATAGAAATAATATTTCTCTCTCCCCCTCTCCAATCTCCCGTCTCCCTCGTCAAGCCCTAGGTGTGTGAATCTCTAGTCGTGGATGACTAGATGATTGACCATTATTCCCATGTCTAAATTAATTTATGATTTTCTATTGAGAATCAAATAAAGAGTTCAAGCATGCTTATGGAAATAAACTATTAATATATTTCTTTGAAGTTCACCAAGTGGAATTGTGGGAGTGGTTATCGGGCATGACTAGAAATCATCTAGGCTCTTCGAATCCTGCCGTTTATGTATTGCCCACTTATTAGGTTAAAGTGTATTTGATTAATATGAAAAATATTTTCTAGAAAAAAAAAATGTTTTCCTTCTTTTGAGAAAAACAAAAACCTACTCCTACCAAAGAAAATATTTTCCTTAAAAATAAGGAAAATTATACATATTTTCAAAACTTGGTAAATATTTTCAGTAAAAATAATAGCAATCAAACACTCTAAAGTAGGAATTTGGGTGAAAAACTGATATTTTTTATGGAAAATAAATACAATCAAACACACCATAAGTGTAAAACTAACAATATCATCAATAATAGCCTTTTTAGTTGCGTTTGAAATTTTTTCTTTTTTAAATACAACACAGACATTATGAAAAGTAAACATAAATTTTATTCAAATAATAAACCATTTAGTTAAAATGTAAATTTTCTTCTAAATAAGTAACCAATCCCATTGAGTAATGTTATCATCATCATGATAAATTATCGGTGATGTGGCAATCCATTATTTCTCACATTTCTCTCTCCTCTCCCATTTTTCATAAAAATTAAATTGTCCAATTCTATTATTCCACATAAATTATCGCATCACTAATGATTTATTATTATGATGATAAATAGCATTATTCAACTCCCATTACCATTCACGAGTGGCTTGAATGGTTTTGATCTTCGATTGGACCTCCGTTGAACGGGGGCACAAATTCTTGGTAGTGGAAATTACATTAGAGCAGGTATTTAAATATCTCACTTCAAAAATCAGATATGAAGTATATTTAATCAAAAATCAAATGACAATTTAATATTAATAAATATATTATAAATTAATATATATAATCACATCCCCAACCCGATTAAACTCTCAAACCTTAATTCATTTATATGCCTATTCTTTCTCTCCGACCAGTGAGATAGCACTTAGCAGCTCCGGCTAGTAACACAGAAGTGAAGCGCCACAATCTCTTCTCTGGCCCTTGCAACGCAGTTCCACTCTGCGCGGTTCTACGACAATGCGGTGCGCTGTGCACCAATTGACCATCAGAGGTGTTGTATAACTTCTTTGCACAATCATAGGAACTCGGGACTTTCCCTGGTAATTGATTACTTTATTCTAACAAGGGGATGGGGGTGAGGATATAAATAAAACTGGTAGAGATTGTAGTCAAACAGAGGCAGCATCGCACTGTTGTAATTCGAATGCTTTGTCCAATAAAAAATACCGAAATTGTGAGGCCATCGCTCAGTTCCCAACTTGGAAGAAGATCAACGACGATGATGACTTGGGAGAAGATCAGGTTATGTCTTCGTTCATCGTCGATGCAGTAGTGGTAATGCCATCGCAGTATTTTGGATCTGATTTTTGCGGTACAACGATGATGTTGTTTGGATGTGGTGGTGCGGGACGGGTTTGTTGATTTGTGACTAATTATTGGTGTTATGGGGATGTTTGTGACCAACTATTTTAATAATTTGTGATCAACTATTTTAATTGTAATCCAAAAATTCGATAATTTGTGACTGAAAAATAATTTATGATCAACTAATTTTATAATTTGTGATCGACAAATAAACTATGCCCTATAATTTTTTTGATTTCTAACTATAAATTTTTGATTGTGATCGTGAAATAATCAGTGAACAATAAATAAGTCGTGACTAATAAGTACGTACTCATAACTATCAACTGTATAATTGTGACCTTAATATGTTTAATTAATAAAATATTTTTAATTATTTATATATCACACGAGTTTTGGATTTAGTTAATATTTAAGTTGTGAATTTTTCCCTTCTTATTACTGTAGAGTCCACTTTACCAATCAAGTCACAATGAAATCAAAAGAATGCAAACGAAGAGATTGGACACAAACCTTATATTTTGTAAAGATTCTTGTTACAAATTTATTGTCAGGTAGAGCAAAATTTATCAAAATGCAATAAAATATCAAAATGTAGACATGATTGGGCACTGTCTAGAATCCTTAATCTCGATCCGGGTATCCACAAAAAAGGCTTTAATCTATTGAATTTTGAATTCTGAAAGTCAAGCAGATAATACTAAATTAAAAAAGTCATAACAAGTTCAAAATTCAATTCCATTTAATGCAAAAACTCGAGTTAAAATCAAAGTAAACTATCACGATCCATAGTTCAAATTCAAACAAGCGAGCAACTATATCGCTTGTGGTAAGGGTCCCCTTAATATTGTGAAGTCAATTGCAAATTTGTTGAAAATGCAGTAAAATATCAAAATGTAGACATGGTCGAGCACTATCTAGAATCCTTGATATCGATCCACGAAAAGTCATTAATTTATTGAATTTTAAAATCACAAAGTGAAGTAGATAATACTAGAATAAAAAAATTCACAATAAGTAGCAAAATCCAATTCCATTTAATGCAAAAACTCGAGTTAAATTCAAAGTAAATTACCACAATTTAGAGTTCAAATTCTGACAATCAAGCAATTAAACAAGGTAAAGATTTAAACATGGTTCGGTTTTTTGCCCCGAATGGCTCTCAAACATCTCACGTCTCTGATTAGGGGGTGTTAGTTTCGCTCGTCGAATCGAGTGGCCTGTGGCTTGGCCTGTGAAAAGCCCGAGCCGACCTGACTTTCAATTGAGCCCCATTTTAAAGTGTTGGCCCGAGCCAGGGTCGGCTCCTGTCACGGGTTATTTTCGACCCATGACGAGCCATGCCTTAAAAAAATTAAAAAATAAAATTCAGGCAACATCCAACTTATATTTGGGTAATTAACACATAACGTCCCCACCTTTCACTATTGTTGTGGAAAAAGTCTTTACCTTTCATTTTTTTGACATTTTCCATCATTAGTAAAGTTGTACTTATTTTTGTACCTGTCATGAATTACATTTCTATTATATTGTCATGACCTTCCTAACAAAATATGCCCGACATGCATAAGAATTACATCACACATTACTTCATCATTATACCGCCCAATTGTCAACTACTACCATATTCAACTCACTCCCTTTTACAAAGAAATTCACTTTCAACTTTTCACTCCTCTCACAAAACTCTTTTACCATTCTCTTTTGTGGCTCTACTCTTTTTCTCACTTTTAGTCACCTCACTATTTTCTCTCTTGCTCTCGTGTTGTGAAAGGTCAATCTCACTCCCCTTTTCACTCACTCTTTTTTCCTCCTCGCTTTTTAACTTGATTTGATCTTCATACACTCGTTGTGGTGTCAATGATGCAAGCGTAATATATTTTCCATCATTAGTAAAGTTGTACTTATTTTTGTACCCGTCATTAATTACATTTCTATTATATTGTCATGACCTTCCTAACAAAATATGCCCGATATGCATAAGAATTACATCACACATCACTTCATCATTATACCGCCCAATTGAGAAACTCACCAATACTCTCATATTCACCTTAACCTCTCCACATTCATTCAACTATTGTAATTTATAAAGCCTAAGATGTTTTAGCCAGTTAATCCCAATTTTTCAACAAATGTTGTGCTAGCTATATTGGTATAACTACCTCCATCAATAATCATGCTACATACATTATTGTTGATGTGGCACCTTGTATGAAATATGTTCTCCCTTTGTTGCTCCAAGTCATCCACATTGATTTGAGCACTAAGAGCTCACCGTGTAACCAATAGCTCTCCTACTGCATACTCCACTTCCTCACCATTGCTAGCTTCTTCCAATTCCGACATGTCATCATATTTACCCTCACTATCACTAACCACTTCTCCATTATCTCGCAAGATCATCATTCTTTTGTTTGGACATCGAGAAGCAATGTGTCCAGATCTCAAACACCTAAAGCATTTGATATCTCGATTCCTAGATGATTGAGAATCCACCTTGGGCGTAGCCTTTCTAGCAACTTTCTCTTTTCCCTTCGGTAGCTTAGTTCTATCTTTTGAAACAGCCGCATCACCTTTATTATTATCCTACTTCGATTTTCAAGAAGAGTTAGAACCAGAAGAGCCCGATGAATACCTAGTTGTTCCCTTCCTCCTCAGTTATCTTTTCACCTTCATAGCTACATGTAGAATGTTTTCCAACTTCACATAATGTTGAAACTCTACCACATTAGCTATATCCTTATTCAAACCATTCAAGAACCGAGACATGGTGGCCTACCCATCCTCCACTTGTAAACGAGATTATTAGCGTTTCTCCATCCCCTTGTGATAATCCTCCACATTCCTAGAACATTGGTAGAGGCTTTACAATTTTTTATGAAGCTCCCGATAATAATGATTAGGCACAAACATCTTCCTTATGATAGCCTTCAATTCTTCCCAAGTATTAATAGGTCTCTCATGGTTCCTCCTCCTAGATGTTACTATTTGATCCTACCAAATAATAGCATAATCGGTAAATTCAAGCACCGCAATTTTCACCTTCTTTTCCTTCGAGTAGTTGTGGCAATAAAATATCAAATCCATTTTCACTCCAAGTATGCCTCCGGATCACTCATTCCTTTGAATGAAGAAATTGCCATTTTGATATTGCTCATACTTCTATCAACATCATCTCCAACAAGATCTCTACCACTCATTTCAAGCCTAACTCATCTATCTCTCATTTTTCGTTACAACATTTGCTCTAATAATCGCAAATGTCCATCCCCTTGTGATAATCCTCCACATTCCTAGAACATTGGTAGAGGCTTTGCAATTTTTTATGAAGCTCCCGATAATAATGATTAGGCACAAACATCTTCCTTATGATAGCCTTCAATTCTTCCCAAGTATTAATATGTCTCTCATGGTTCCTCCTCCTAGATGTTACTATTTGATCCTACCAAATAATAGCATAATCGGTAAATTCAAGCACCGCAATTTTCACTTTCTTTTCCTTCGAGTAGTTGTGGCAATAAAATATCAAATTCATTTTCACTCCAAGTATGCCTCCGGATCACTCCTTCCTTTGAATTGTCATCTTGATGTTGCCCATACTTGTATCAATACCATCTCCAACAAGATCTCTACCTCTTCTTTCATACCTAACTCATCTATCCCCCATTCTTCCTAACTCGACATCCATCAATGCATCATTATTAATATCACTATCCGCTTCCCATTCACCAGCATATTCCACTCTATGGTCCCGCCTTCCTTGCCTCATTGCGTTAGAAATTTCTCTAGATTGTTCCCGACGTAAATTAGCAAGCAATTTATCTTGCCTATCCAATATGTCTCTCACATTCTCAAACAACATTTCGAACCGCCATATCATCTCATCCGACATGTTGACTCGATTATCCTTCCTGTTTAAAGTAGAACCGTCCATGTTAGACATCCTAAATTTATTTTGATATTTACCTCACGTGTATACGCTCGTGTATCATTCAAATCAATTTTTTCCCTCTATTACTCTCATCACTCTACCTTTTCCACTCAATGTTTTCTTGCAAGTGATTCAAAGAATTAATCGAACTCAACCAGTAATTATTCTCGTAGAATTCAAACCAAGTTTTGAGTGAGATTTTGGAAATTTGAAAACTCAAGAAAGAAAAGGAATTGAACTGGATGATTGGAATTGATTTTGAATTCAAGAAAGTGGTTTTTAAATTTTCCACAATAGATAACGTAATTGACCGGTAATTTTCGAGATAAATAATAACAAATATACCTTTTTTTTTAAATTTGACCGTTCACTGAATTTTCTGAATTTTCGAAAAAACAATTTCGATTTTTTTATTCGGAATTCAACTATGACACTGGCAAAGAAAACAGAAATTGATTTGAACACAAAATGAGCACAAAAATAACTTTTGACGGAAAAATTACGGATCAAAAGACTTAAATAAAAGAACACGAAGAATGCAAGAAAAAGGAAATAAAGACTCAAACGAAAAAAGAAAATGATATAGCATTGATTCTAGAGCCTAAACTCTGATACCAACTGATGTGAACCCACACAGTAATTGTAGCTACGGAACCCACGACAAATTAGAACAACTCAAGAAAGTCAAGAATTAACATTTGAAAAGCTCGACCCAATAAATTATTGAACTAAGAACCAAGACAATCAATAATAATATCTTGACCAGTGATCACAAAACTTATGAACATTACTTTGAATTTGTAGAACGCTACAAGAATTTAATTCTTGATAAGTTAAAAATTAGGATAATGAAGAACGAGAAGAAAACAAATTAGTCTCGCGATAATAATCTCAATAATTATTTTTACAATAAAATAATAGGACCTATTTATAGGGAACTCATAAAATCTAACTAAAAACGAAATTTAAACCTCAAAGATATCAAAAAATACCATAAAAGAGTTTTTAACTTAAATAGAAGATTATGTAAAACTTGAAAAAATTTCGCGCCCAAAATGATCTATGCGGCCGTATAGTGTAATTCTATGCGGTCGCATAGAACAAGTGAAAAGCCCTCCCTTTGGTTCGGTATAGAGGCATGCGACCGCATGCCTGTTATACTATGCGGTTGCATAGCTTCCAGGCTAGGCTTCCTCGTCCTCTACTTGAACCAAGTTGATCCATTTTGTTTCTTCTCCCTAGCCCAACACGAAACGTGTTCCTTTGCTCGTCATGATCAACATTTCATCCACCGTAACTTGAGCAAGTAATCTCATCGCCTCTTTCACCTGCTTTGCTTTCAACCGTATCATCGATCCTCCTTCAATAATTAACGGATCTTTTACCGGGCTTGACTTTGACGCACTCGACTCCGTCCTCACATCATGCATATATTAATTATTGCGGCCATAATATGAATTCTTGGAACTAGTATTTTGTTTAACTAAGTTGGATTCACATAGAGATATGTAATTTAATTAGTTAAATAAGTTCAATGAGAACTCAAGACGAGTAAATTGAATTCAATAAAAGAATTCAATCGAACACTATATTAGGTTATGAATTTTGAATTAAGAATTAAGGTTATCAATAGATGAAATTGTTATACCCTAATATTCATTACATATTTGAATTTTCAATTATTTGTTGTTTATAATCTTTTTATACTTTCAATTAGTTAAAAGTAGTTAGGAAGAATAATCACAATCATCATAATTATTTATTTGTTTTTGTCAAATAGAATTTAGAAAAATTAGATTAAGTCTTGAAGTATAATTTTCGTGGGAACGATATCCGGACTCAAATGTCCACTATACTATTTGTTACGATATGGTACACTTGCTATATAAAAAACGCAACATCGACACTTGACTTGCTGGCTCTTGTACAGGATCACTGGCAGAGGAAACATTTCCAGAATCTGTATTCACTGGCCAAGGGCTTGCTGGCTCTTGTACAGGATCACTGCCAGAGGGAACATTTCCAGGCTCTTGTACAGGATCATTGCCAGAGGGAACATTTCCAGAATCTGTATTCACTGGCCAAAGGCTTGCTGGCTCTTGTACATGATCACTGCCAGAGGGAACATTTCCAGATTCTGTATTCACTGGCCAAGTCATTGGAAGTACCAAGTCCCTACAGCAGATGACAATGTAATAAGTGGCTAATTAATAGAAATCTACACTCTCTCGTTTCTTTTTTCCAACAAAATGACGTGCAACAGAAAAAGAGAACAGAGAAAAATTCCAAACAGCCTATAAATTTTTTAGACGACTTTATGTCATCTAGAGCAGGTCATGTTAGTTTTGTTCTTCAGTTATCTTTTCTAACATGTTATACACCAACCCAAATAAGCGTAATAAACCAACTCAAAATAAATGTAAAAAGCATAACTAGAAGTCACATACCGTTCAACACGCTTGAACAAGCATTGGCTTATATGATCAAATGTATACTTCCCTAATACCGAATCAAGTTTCTTGGCCAATTTTGATATCTCATAACTTGGCAAAATGTCCAAAACTTTGATAACTTGAACGTCGCTTGAATTTTCCCGGAGAATGTCAATGGTCCAAATCAATTTCAATGGCCCTTTGACATCATATAGTTCCAAAAGT
>CAIGRN010166806.1:0-13283 GCA_903798345.1 Fraxinus anomala | reverse complement strand
TACAATATCTTATGCTTGAATCTACTGTAACTTTTCGACCATTATACTGTCAATTTGTTCTTGAATACGTAATTGCGCACATTCTCAATCCTTCAAACATATTAAAACCTCCGATATATCTAACTATGTTGATGAGCCAAACCGAAAAAAAAGCTCGAGCTCAACTCGAGCTTTTTTTAGCCGAGCTTTTTTGGGCCCGAGGCGAGCCGAGCAAAGCCCGGCCAAAAAAATGAAGCTAGACCCGAGTTTCGGCTCGGTGTAACCGAGCTCGAGCCGCCCGAGCCGACGAGCCTTTTTGTCATCCCTATGTACAAACCTATTGAGTTTTTCTTGCCAAGTGTGCACTTGAAAATTGGTGAGATTTTGTGTAATAAGAGAACGATGGTTTTATTTGGAATAAGGAGTTGCAGGTGATTGATTGTGCTCGTTTATTCAAACAAAATTAAAGTTAAAATGGCAAATAGCGAGTAATTTTTTTATTGGTGACATGTAGCTATGTCAACGAGCCAAACCGAGTTGAAAAAAAAAAGCTCGGGCTCGACTCGAACTTTTTTGGACCCAAGCCGAACAAAGACTGACAAAAAAAATGAGGCTCGGCCCGAGCCGGCTCGATTTTTTTTTTTTGTGAAATTGACATTTTTTACTTAAAAAATTTAAAATTTATACTGTTTATATGTATTATAAGTTATAAAAGTAAAAAACCATCATCCTTTATTCGGGTTTGGGACCCGCTACAATTATCGTATACGGAGTTAAAATTGTACACCAATAAAATATTTCATGTATAATTTTTCTTGAAACCAAAAAATTTAAAAATTGCGTATTTTTTGAAACTAATCAATTAAAAAACTTGCAATATCTTATGCTTGAATCTGCTGCACCTTTTCGACCATTATACTGTCAACTTGCTCTTGAAAACGTAATTCCACACATTTTCAGTCCTTCAAACATATTAAATATCCGTGATTTTAAATCGAACCAAACCGAAAATGTGGTTTGGACTGGTTTTATTGACCTCGTTTTTTGCATCATTAATGTATACAACAGATATTGGGTTCACCGGTATCCTCTCAAACTAATTCCAACACGTGTAGACAGATTACTAATCAATGATATCTTGGATTTGGATATGGGAGAAGTTTTATGATACGAGATAAATATATTCGAATGTGGCAAGATATATGAATGAAATTGCAAGATAAGAAATGATCAACAAAAACCAAACTAAAGATCAAGATCAAGCATCTAACTTTAACAATAAAATAACAAACTATGAAGGGTAGAGTGTATAGCTTGTAGTTGTTATATTAGCATTACCTTCCAAATGGCACAAAAGGGAGATATTTTTAGTGTTACATGTGAAATGGTAAACGATGGATGATGGCACACGTGACCTCATCTTTTTAGCTGGGGGCATCTTATCATAAGTATTAATTTTGATCCCACTAGCCTGTGGTGTATTAAATGTTCCCAAAAAGAGGGTAGCTATCTTATATCCTATGCTAATATAGCTATGTCAACGAATCGAGTCGAAAAAAAAAGCTCGGGCTCGGCTCGAGCTTTTTTGGACCTGAGCCGAGCCGAGCCCGGGCAAAAAAAATGAGGCTCGACCCGAGCCCGAGCCGCCCTACCCCGCGAGCTTTTTTGTCATCCCTAGTGACATGAGATGAATTTAATTAATTTGAAAATCGTCTAGTCATGATTTGATATTTGGAGAGTTTGATTGACATTATTTTCCATGAAAATATCTTTTTTTATCATCCAAATTCCTATTTTTGGATGTTTGATTGATAATTTTTTCCACAATTTTTTTTTTCCAACATTTTGTCACATGACCATATTTTTTTAAAAAACACGGAAAATATTTTCTTTAGAGAGTGTGGTTTTTATTTTTCAAGTAATTCACCATCTCTTTTTCTCTCCCATTTATCAACTCTCTCTGATCTATTCACTAATAAAAAATGGACAATTATAATATTTTCTATATTAAGAACTAAATCAATCAAATACAATTAATTAATAATTTACATACAAATAAGTTCTAAACAATTAAATTCTCTAAAATTTATTTTCTTTTCAGCAAATTCAATGCTTACAATAAACGCACCCTTACTTTCAAAAAGAGTAAATTAGCTTTTGGCAAATGTTGGAAGATAACAGGTCGCTCATGTGGCCCGACCCAATCCAACCCAACCCAACCCAACCCCAATTGCATGAAAACAAGTGGAGGAAGGAGTTGAGTTTTAAATTTGAAAATTAACCTCCCCACCACCAATAACTCCCATGCAACTTCCATTATTCCACAATTATGAAAACAAAACATGCAAATTCGGGTATAGAGAGTGGAAGGAAAATACATGAGTGGAAGGACTTAATTTTGTAAACTTAGAATTTCAAAGTTGGTTTTTGGATTGTGAACATTAAAATCCTTTCATACTGTTTCGGACCAGAAGATGAGTACTTGGTGAACAAATAAGCAACAAGAAGGCAAGTGATTCAACCTCTTGTTTTCTTGGGATTTATGTAATTTTTAATACTCCAAACTCGATTTTAAGCATGCTAGTAAAAATTACAATAGTATCAGAGCTTTGGTAGGTTGTTTTCTTGATTAATTACATGTTGAAAGTGTTTTACTACGATGAAATGCATGTAAACCGTTTTTATTCAAAGCTTGAAGACCATCAATGGAAACTTTTGATATATTACATATGTTCATGATATTATAATCGAACCCTAGTTGAAAAAATCAAAACGTCATCGCATGATAACTTCTTGCACGTTAAGTTTCACACTGCCTATTTGATATGGTTGGATAGATCTTCTTGAGAACTTTCTAATGGTATAAAGAACTTAAATTTGGCCTTGCAATGAAGAAGTTATAACCTCCCGAAATATTGATATAAATCTGGGATTTTTCATGTAATGTTGAAGATGATGAACAATGTTTGTTGGGTCACTTTCACTCTCGTCCAGGTCTGTTTGTATCCCAACCATAGCCTTCAAAATTAATGTTGTTAAATTTGACCACATAGATGAACTTAGAATGTCAAACTTGATCNAAAAAAAAAAATGGAAGAAAAAACAATAACTGTTATCAACGTTGACAATTCCAAATCCATTTTGGGAAATTGCAACTTAGCCCTTAAAATGTTCCTGTTTTTTATGCAATTAAAATTAATTTTCAGATAATCAAATATATATTTTTTATTTTATAATTGAACTAAATTTATAAAAAGCATTAAAAATATTTTTTTTCGACTTGATTAAATTCTAAAAATATTTTTATAAAATCAAGAATATTTATTAAGTGGTATTTGTCTAGTGGGTGTTATTTTTTAAAGCACGAAAGTGTTTGAAATACCATGTTTTATATACGTTCATGAGACGTGTGGGTTTTGATTAGGTTATGTAATCTATTGTGACTAGTTTCAATTTTTTTTCGTGCTTAATCAAATATGGCTGGATCAATGTGCACATTTAGCATCCTTAGAGGATAAACTACTAGATCATGGGTTGTGGAACGTATTGAAAAATTACATGCTTATCTAAATTAAGAAATGGATTCACGACATAACTTAGTACAAAACATAAAATATCTCAAAACAATCCGTTGAAAAGTGATGCATTTAGGACAACCTATATGTGAGGTTGAAAGTATGTATCACCTAATGAGTACCCTTCCTATATATTGGCATGATAAAGCTATTGAAATTCTGGATAATTCACCACATCTAAGTTACAGCTATCTGATCAGAATTTTGATGAGAAAATTGAATTCAAACAATGGGAATTTTATAATCAATTTAGATATGTATTGTTAGTTCAAATTGTTGAACAATGTCTATGTAATATATATTTTTTCATATCTAGTAGTTGAGAGAAGTTTATTTCGATCGCATATACATATTTGAGTAATTCTGACCCATAGCTTATGATTTTCCTCTGTGAAATTAATTTTGTAATAAAGAAACATTAGGATATTAGATGATGGGTGGGAACTTAGTGAATTTTCGACTCCATGTTTAGTGTTAATTATCATAAAACTTAATTTGCACGAGTGCAGAATGTTATGTGTGCATAAATGAACATTTATATGATTGTCTTTAAAATTTTAATAGACAATGGCATCTAAGAATATCATAGCTGACATTAATAAGGGTGACAATTGAATGGCAATAACTATAACACTTAGCGCCTAAATTTTGATATGTGCTAGAGGAAAAGGATTGCCTTGAGGGCAGTGTTGGGTCAAAATGTTCAGAAGAGTAGGGATTAGGAAACTTACCAGACGTGGAAAAAGAAAGATTTCACTATTCGTGTGATTTTGGTAAGTTTCATGTTGAACTATCTCATTCATGAGTGTGAGCAGTTCCGACTGCTCATGACATCTAGACATATTTGAGAGAGAAATATGGTACTACTAGTGTGACTAGACTTATATAGTTTGATTATTGAGTTTGATACTTGCAAGAAACTTCTCAATCACAACATCATACTCCATGTGAGGACCACGTCTACTATGACTAGGGAGCTCAAGTAGACTGGTCACATACTCTCTGTGAGCAGCAAGTTCAAGCTTTGATCCATTCTCTTCATGTAATTGGGAATATCTGAAAGTCAATCTGACTCACAATAATAGTATCAAAACAGTTGCAGATGCATCCCGCCATGTAGAAATAGAGGATAAGTGGCTTGGAGCTACTAAATCCCTTGGACATGCTTTTGTCGTTGAATCTAGTTCTGAAAAAGCTTCATGCTTTAAGCGTAAGAAAAAGTGGTTCATGACAGGAAATGAAAAGAGATTGGACAGGATGTAAAAAGAACAAATCCAAGTGCAACAAGAAGGGTAAATGGTTTGAAAAGAAGAAAGATTAAAACAAGCTGAAATGCTTCAATTGTTAGGTCCTGTGTCACTTTGCTCGAAAATGCCCCGAGCCAAAGAAGGTATCACTTGTAAATACTTCTTCTAGTGCTGTTTATGTTTAAAGTATTGTTATGCTGACTGAATCTTATCATATGTGGATTGTAGATTCGAAAACGACAGACCATGTAACTAGGGATCGAGAAGGGTTTGTGGAATGTCGTCAATTTTTAGCTGGTACAAAGTCGATATATGTCGGCAACAATGATAGAGTGGAGGTGAAAGGGATCGATACATGCAAGTTGCATTTGCATGGTGGTCGTAGTATTCTCCTTCATGATATCCTATTTGCACAAGGGATACGAAAGAACTTAATTTCCGTTGTTTTTTTTTTAAATTTAGGTTTCAGTTTAAACTTTTGTGATACTTCTGTTCGTATTTAAAATGATAATGTATTTTTTGGATCTGGACATGTCGAATGTGGTTTTGTAGTGTTAGATTGTGACCCGAATACTTATAATAATTATGTCCATCATTATTTTTCTATGAATGTATCTACTTCTTCTAAAGATTTAAATGTTGATATATATATGTATGACATGCTAAATTAGTACATATTGGGTAAGAGATAATGAATAGGTTACCTAAATAATGCTTGTTAGGTTCAATTTCTAAAGTTTCGTTACCTACTTGTGAACATTGTCTAATCGGAGAAAAAAAGTAATTCGGTAAAGCTTTAAGAGCCGAACGTTGGCCTCAAATTTCGAAATGAATGATATGGGTGTACCAGATTACATATTAAGTGTTCAAATCCATAGAGATCGTTCGAAAAAACTTTTTGCTCTATGACAATAGCCACATATAAAGAAATTCTTGAATGTTTCAAAATGGAGAATTACAATCCCATTGACACTCCTATATCGAAAGGCGTAACTCTAAGTTTTTGTATTGTCCAAAAACTCTTGAGGAAAAAGAAGAAATGTCCAGAGTACCATACTCTAGTACGGTTGGAAATTTGATGTATGCTATGATGTGAAATCATCTCGACATTTGTTATATCGTTGGTCTGGTAAGCAATATCAATCTAATCCCAGAAGAGAGCATTGAAAAGTTGTTAAGAGGATATTGAGATACCTAAAAGATACTGCTAATTACTCTACGTACTATCAATTAAATGGTTTGTGTTTAAAAGAATACACATATGCAGATTGGGTGGAGACCTAGATGAGTGCAAATCAATTTCAGGATATGCATTTTTGCTTAATAACGGTGCCATTTCTTGGAATAGCAAGAAACAAACATGCATTTCCTTGTCTACGATGAAAATAAAATTTGTAGCATGTGTTTCAGTAGTACAAAAGTTGTTTGCTTAAAGAGATTCTTAAAACATCTAAGAGTCGTTAGTGGTGATATGGGACATATATTAATTTACTATGATAGTCAGACAGCTATTGCATATACAAAGGATCTCAAGTATCACAACATAACCAAATACATTGATACAAAATATAATTTTGTAAAAGACATCATAAGAAAGAAGAGAGTGAGTTTGCAATATATTTCTAATCACCAAATGGCTCTTGAACCATTTACAAAACCTATCACTAGAGATGTCTTTTATGACTCGTGTTAAATCTTTGAGATTGCGTAAAATTTGAATTATCTAACATGTAGACTTTTAAGGTAAGTCCATTAATTAACAATATTTTTGAATTCATGTGTTAAGAGTAATCTTTTGTTGTGATTATTAGATTACTATTTAATATGCACACATAAAGTATGTCAAACATGTTGAGATTGATTTACTCACACGAACAATTGCCCCAGACAATTTGAGTTATGCTAAGATAAGAAACGGTGATCATATTGTGTACATGATCTAGTCACCTTGAAGAAGTATCAAGATGAGATTACAACAAGTCATCAAAATGAATTTTGTTATCTATTAAACTTGTTTAAAGGCCATATCGAGTTCTCGATTGAGATTGCCTAGAAGAATAAATAAGGAGAACTCAGATTAGATATCGATGAATATCTGAACTATGGTCTGTACAGTATATTTAATTTGTAAGATTAGATATACGCTCTAAGAAAGGGAGAAAACTTCATAACACGTGTTTCATACCATATGAGCTTTAATGACCAATGAGAAATGAAGGAATTGATCATTGCTTATTCATTGTGTATCTGAGGCACATTTGACCTCACTTATATACCCATATGACTTTTGATTTTTTTTAAAATTTTATTTCGGTGTTACTAATTTACCATGTTGTCAATAACTATGGTTGATTCGATTTGATGGGACGTGTCTACGAAAACAGCTGACTAGAAATGAAGGGATTTAAGGAAGAAAGGAAAACAATTGTGAGTACAATATAAATGAGAAAGTTGATTATATTCTTTGATTAATTGAAGCGTCAGAAATATTCAAACTGGTGTTATAAAATATGGCTGTGGTATAGCGAAAAATGTATTTAATCTAGTATAGTTGCTATATATCCCTAACAGGTGTATAGTGTTGTACGCTCTTAAATTAACTCTCTGGTTACACACTCAATTTACCTAAATGAACTTTGAGATGTTGAGATATATATAATTGATATTATATTAAGATCAAGTCAAGTCTATCATGTGCGAGTGGGAGATATTGAAAGACATCGGTTCACCCGACCCGAGTTGCACGAGAACAAGTTGAGAGGGAAGAATTGAGTTTTGAATTTGAAAATTAACCTCTCCACCACCAATAACTCCCATGCAACTTCCATTACTTTACAATTATGAAAAGAAAACATGCAAATTCAGGTATAGATAGAGGAAGGAAAATACATGAGTGGAAAGACTTGATTTTTTTAAACTTAAAATCTCAAAAGTTAGTTCTTGGATTGTGTAGATTAAACTCATTTCATAGTGATCCAGTTTCTGATCAGAAATGGAGTACTTGGTGAGCAAACAAGCAACAAGAAAGCAAGTAATTCAACCTCTAATTTTCTTGGGATTTCAAATAAGTTTTAATACTCCAAACTCGATTATAAGCATGCTAGTAAGAATTACAACAAATTTATAAATGGTTTATAAATATGAATAGTATTTTGTTCCATGAATTTGTGGTTTAAATTAATGTTCGATTTTAACTAAATTTACTATGTATTAATTTTTATCCAAGCCATGGCTTATAGAGCGACATGTCGTGCTTCTATGACTCTAGGACAAATCATGCTTGCAACACAATACTGCCATTTGGCCAATTTGTATTATAAAGAGAAATAATATTGAATCTCATTAAACATATAATGAGTAGTAATTTTAAATGTGTTGTTGAAATTAGTATTTGATTTTGATTGAATTTATAAATTAAATCCAAATAGTGGCTTAGTTACGTGTTTGGTTGGCAACGAGCTACACTTAAATGTCTTGTAGAAATCCTCGCCATACATCTTTGCTTCTATGCTTCCGACTATTGGATCTAGGTCTATAGAAGAATTTTAAAATGAAACTAATACAAGAATACAGAAAATTATAAAAATAAAATAAAATAAATTACTGGTAGTATAATAATTTCCTAGAATCATGTAATATAACTAATTCTACTAATACAACATAAGAAAGGAAATTATCTAAAACTATAAGTTAAATAATTAAGTTTCACTTTTTCTAAGCTACGTCACTTCATTCTCAAGTTGAACTTTTACATCGAGCTCTTTGCCTGGCCGTGACAGTTTTTGTCTTCTATGGCATGAGCATGAACCTTTGTAGCCCGAAGGCTTGAGGCCCATCCAACTTAAAGCCCCTTCTATTAATGGGCCTATCTAGCCCAATGTGAAGATGGCCATATTTCTTTTTCTGGGCCTACAATATCTGGCTCTTATAATTTGGTTTTGGTTCAGTTGGATGGGCCTCAAGCCCTGTTTTTTGAACATGTCCTAACTGAACAGAACAAATTACATGATGCCTTCATAAAAACTTATTGATAACGAACAAATAAATAGTCACACAACCAAAAGGCAGTGTATTTCAAATTCTGAAATCAAATCCATATCTTATAGTTCTGTAATATGTTATAATTTCCTTGTTTTTTCATCACAACTACTATGGACTGCACTCTTTATTTAGTTTTCCCTATAATTTTCCATGGTTTAAATATCTAGTTAATTAAGTTGGGTCTCAAATTCTAGGCCTTCAGCCTGGTTTTTTGAACCAGTCAGTTAGTCCTAATACGATACAAGTTGTGTGGTGTAGGTCAAGGTTGCATACAAAATAGGGAAAGGGGAATATTTCACTTTCAACTTTCGAAAAATGGCTGAGACATGCGTTCTCCTAATTACATCGACACCATTCATCCTCAATTTTTGAGCAATAGGCACGTCCCTCTAGACAGATTTCCTGAGATTTTGTCTGAAGAATTTATAAATAAATAAAAATGAATGATTGGCACATGAACAATGCTAGTGAATTTTGAAAATTCTTTTTTCTACATTTTCATTTCAATCACACATTCACACAATAAAATATTCTATATTCAAAAAATTTCTATACTTTTCAACCACACATTTTCCTAAAAATCATAATTCAAAACATTAATTTTGAAATAAAGAAAATGGCCATCAAATGTGTGATTACAAGTTTAACCATATATAAACGAATTACAATTTTCGTCAAATAGAGGCTATGTAGGTTGAATAGGCTGCACGTGTTCTTTAACGAGGGGCAAAATGGTTTAAATAAAGCTCTTGTTTGGCCTTCGATTTTTTTTTAAAAATTTATTTTCAATCACACATCTTATGGGATTCGAAATTTTTATCAACTTTTAACTATACAATTCAACAACTTTTATGGAAATCTACTGAAAACTAAATTTTTATACAAACCGAACAATGGCAAAATAAGTTAATCCCTTGTTAATTTTTTATAACTTAGAGCATCTCTAAGAGATTCTCTATTTTTAAATAGCATATTTTATCATTTGGAGAGCATATATAAATTTAGATAGTTAAAATTTTGAAATACTCAAACAAACTCTTTATATTTAACACTTAATTTTATTACTCCCAAAAAATATTTATTATTTTTCTTTATCTTTTATTTTAACTAACTTTTATTTATATTATTTTATTGTTTTCTATCATTGAAAATTGAAACACTTTGAATACATTTAATTATGAGTTAATTTCACAAACGGTCACTGAAATTATGTAAAATTCACAAAACGATCACTGAAATTTAAAACTTGCAGAAATGGTCACTGAAATTTAAATTTCTTTCACAAACGGTCACTGAATTTTCAAATTTTTGGGGCGAGTTTTGCGGCGATTTTCCGGCAACTTCCGACCACCAAGATCGTCGAATTTGAATACTGTTGGAAAGTCCACAATGTCCTCTTCAATTACCACCAAAAATCTCTCCATAACTCCAATGGATTCGGCCGGCATATACCTACAAAATCGGTTACCGAAAATTCTGAAAATCTGGCCAGATTTTTAGATTTTTTGGGCGAGTTTGTAGTAGTTTTCCGGCTACTTCCGACCACCAATACTGCCAGTTTCATATACCGTTGGAAAGCCCACAATATCATCTTTAATTACCATAAAAAATCTCCACATAACTCCAAGGGCTTCTGTCGGAATAAACTCACGAACTCAGCCACCAAAAAATTTGAGAATCTGCCCAGTTTGGGTAGCTGACTTCGTGGGTTTATTCCGACCGAATGTGATAGAGTTATCGGGAGATTTTTCCTGATAATTGAAGATGACATTGTGAGCTTTCCAACGATATTCGAAACCGGCGGTATTGGTGGTCGGAAGTAGCCAGAAAATTGCTGCAAACTCGCCCAAAAAATCTGAAAATTTGGGCAGATTTTCAAAGTTTTTGGTAGCCGATTTCGTGGGTATATGCAACTTGGTCTATAAGATAAAAGAGGGAACTACTGAGAGTGAGTCTATGAGATCAAATGTGATCTAGATTAGTATCCAAGGGTTACAAACACAAGGAAATGGTAGATTATAATAAGATCTTTTCGCCATTTGTTAAGTACATCGTTATTACGATCATGCTTGCTTTTGTTACTTACTATGATTGAGAACTTGAACAACTTGATATCAAAATTACTTTTTTACATGATGATCTTGTTGAAAAGATTTTTATAAATCAGTTTAAAGGTTTTGAAAGTAAGTCTGAACCTGATCATTTGTGTTTTTTAAAAAATCTTTTTATGGGCTAAAACAGCCTCCACATTATTGGTATAAAAAGTTTACTTTCATTAAAGAGTGTGTGTATTTATTACCACAGCACTAATAAAGGGTGTGTATATTTATTACTTTATGTAGACGACATGTTATTAATTGGATCTAACATGAAGGTGGTAAACAAGATTAAAATGAAATTAGAGAAAGAATTTGACATGGAAGACCCATGACATGGTAGGAGGATCCTTCGTATGGAGATTAACCGAGATATGTCTAATTCTTGTTTGTATGTGCATTAAACTCCCTTATGTGCTAAAAATTTTGAAAAAAATTGGAATGCTTGATTACAAACATACTTCTTGAAAATCATTTTATTTTATCAAAAGAACAATCACATGCTAATGTTGAAGAAAAAGACTTTTAAGTAATATTCCTTATTCTAATTTCATTTGTTCATGTTGGAATTTGGGTGTGACCATAATTCCTTATTTGAAGTATTGAAAAATTCTAATTGAAGTGCATGTCAATGAGAATTCAATTTTAAAATGCTATTAGAGTCTTATGTCAAGTTGAAATTCTATTTTGGAAGTCCATTGAAAGTTGAAAATTGGTATTAGACTTAAAGAAGGGTTTGGGATGGAAAAAATAATTTGAAAAAAAAAAAATTCGAAGGTGGGCGCCACGGCGCCACATGTTCTGTTCCCTTTTTTCGGATTTTCTTTTCCTATTTCGTTTTGGACTCGATTTTTTGGCATCTTATTTCATCAACAACTCTACCAAAAGGGTTTGAACGTCCTCTACATATATTTTTTTATAAATATTAGGCTCTTCTATACAATTTGATAAGTGTCAGAAAATTGATTATTAGAATTATAAGATCCATTTATGTAATCTTCTCTTTTTCTCAATTATTATTGAGTTAATAAAATCTCTTGATTCATCTGCCATATTTTTATCTTCTTTTATTCTTTTGTTTGATCAAATACTTTGTTATTGTGCCATATAATTTCAACATCTCAATCCGGTGATTTATTTCACAACAAGTGGTATTAGAACAATTCTAGTATCATGTTTGTTTTACAACAGTTCCATTATGTACTTTCACTGTGAGTGTGTTAAATATGTACATGTTTAATCCTGATACCAAATATTAGGAAGCGTCAAAGTGGTTGCTTAGGTACTTGAAGAGTACTTTTAAAGTGGGGTTAGTTTATAAATCTACTAATGAGGGGGTTAAATCTAAAGGTTTCACTGATGTTGACTATAGTGGTGATAAAGATAATAGGAAATTTGTTTCCTCTTATTTGTTTACTTTATGTGGCTCTTGTGAGAGTTGAAATTCTCAACTTCAACATCGTGTTGCTGTTTCTATCACTGAATCTCAGTATATTGCTTCCACATAAGCTATTAAAAAAGTTTTGTAGCTTAGAGTTCTACTTAATGAACTATGTGTTTTAAGTGATAATCTGATTGTATACTCTGATAGTCAATAGGCTATTCATCTGTGTAAAAATTATGTATTTCATTAACACACTAAACATATAGATATTAGATTGCATTTTATTATAGATGTAGTACATCAATAGTTGATAAAATTTGAGAAAGTACATTCAGACTACAACCCTACAGATATGGGCACTAAAGTGTTCCTATTGGTAAAGTTTAGAAGATATATTACACTTCTAAACATTGGCAAATGTATTTTATGTTTAAATTTGTTTGAAATTACAATGTGTGACAACTAAACTTGTTTTTTCCTTCTTTTTTTTTTTTTTTTTTTTTTCTTTTTTGGCTGGTATATTTGGCTTCAAAGTAGAGGTTTGTTAGATATTTTGATACCAAACAAACGTGGGACGGTGATGATAAATCAGGTAGGATTAATTCAATAGGCTTGAGCCCTTTATTAAATATTGTATAACGATTGACCTAAGATTACAGTTGGCGGCCTACTGAATCGAGACATACCTAGAATCTCACATGTGGTAATTAGGGCGATTAGGGCTCGATCCACTTATATTTACTTAGCCCATGTTTTGACCTATTTGATACTATATTTAAAATTGGACTTTTGTCCACTAGGGTGAATAATTACAAACACACAGTTGCTCCATTTTGCTCTTTGTTGCGCGACTCTCTCAATGATTTTCTTACGCTCCTTGCCTTGAGCTTTCCCTACTCTTACTGTCGGCGTTGGTCGTCAACTGCTTGACCTCCATTAGCCATCTGTTTGGGCCCTTTTC
>CAIGRN010166779.1:0-12298 GCA_903798345.1 Fraxinus anomala | reverse complement strand
TTCTAGCACAAGCAATGATTACCCATTCACGGTAACCCAACCTAATGTCACCTCACATGATGATGCGCTAATGCTGAAATTTAAATTGAGATAAGCCAATATACTAGAGCGGACCAATTTGAGTCTGTAAATTACGAGGGATGTGAATTTATCACTTTAGGGCCACCACTATTCCCCTTAAAGTCTCCAGTAACCGACCGAGCAAAAATTGAATCACAAACGTGTAGGGACAAAATCGTCCAAATTTTACTATATAACCTGAAATAGAAAACTAACAACACAAAACTGTTAGAAATCACATTATAAATATTCTCCCCGAAGAAACCATCGTCGAATGAGGTCCCACGCGCCCACAAGCACGGTTGCCAGAGTTCCACTTGCCGCAATTGCCGGTCACACACCACCTAACCAGGTGTGCCTTGGTCCCCTGAACACATCGGTGGTCTTGGTTTCTCCATCGGTCAGTGGTTTCACAGAAAATTGGCAAAATAGATCCGGGCAAAATTGAAAAAAATTGGACAGATTTCTGCTTCAATTTCTACTGCGATTTTGGGCCGTTTTAGGTCGGTTTTTGGCTCTGATACCAATTGTAGCATAATAGATCTTCAAATGTGGATTCCGAGCTCAGATTAAACTTACCAACCAATATCAATCAATCAACCAAAAACTTCAACCCACAACTATATTCACTTATGATTGTTCTCTTCATTTCTTACCCACAAAAGGGACAATGTTTGTTCAAAGAGAAAACAACAGAGACGGTAGAACAATGAGGCACTCATTTTCTCTCAAAAAGGGGGCAAATACACGTACATACAATGAGAAGCAAAAATGATATATATAGGTTTGTTTAGGTTTCTTGACTTGGGCCAATATCCAACAAATGGCCCAACATAAAGAAAATGGGCCAAAACACAAGAAATACATCCTATAAGTGAATTTGGGCCAATGCAAAATTAACACATTTAAGCTGCTACTAGTGGCCCACGTTACTTTCGGGTCAAGCATATGGATTGACTGATTGATATTTATTTCACTCATCGGTCGAGACCTATGAAATATAATCCGACACTGTTTAAAATCATTGCCCATGATTTATTGGGTATATAAAAACCTAACAAAAATAACATATTTTTACAACATTGGCATAGATTAATTCAGTGCCTTGGATTTTGGTGGAGACAAAAAAATGAAAATGCTGAAAGGACAGGGACTATATCTTATATCTATATAACACCAAGTTTAATATTTCAAATGTATGATATCCCATTGACTCAAGTTTCTCTAATAGCATAATTATTTGTTTATCATATAAACCACATGTAAATAGCTGCTACCCTTCTGATGAAGTCTTCCCAACAGATAAAAAGAGAAAAATAATAAAGGCTAGGATTCAACAGGAGTTCCAAAACAAATGAAACCCAAACACTTAGGACGTGTTTGATTGCAAACATGGAACTTGAAAGGTCAAGAACTTATTTTTATGAAAATTATTAATTAAATATGTTTGATTGGTTTAATTTTCAACTTATAAAATGTTATATTTGTCTGTCTTTTATTGTGGGTAGATGAAAAAAACAGGGGTGATAAGAGAGAGTGAATGGCCTCAAAAATAAAAACCCAACCTTCCCAAAAGAAAATATTTTCCTTATTTTTGAGAAAAATATAGACATGTACCAACCTTTGGTAAATATTTTTCATGAAAAAATTGTCAATCAAACACCCTAAAAGTAAGAATTTGGATGCAAAAGAGACATTTTTAATTAAAAAAAAAAAGTCAATCACACCCTTATTGCTCATATGATTCATAAAAAAATGATGGGAACCTCATCCGCAGTTCTTTTTGTCTTTTGAAATGTAGACATGGAGAACTTTTCAATGCAACTGGACATTAGAAGTTCAACTTGTAGCTTCATGAACCTACAAAAATAGAGAGCATAAGACTCTCAAAACAATTGTATATCTTTCTATAGATCAAGACTAAAGCTTAAAAATTTCCTCAAACCTACGTAAATAGATCCTTGTCCACGTCAAATTTACCCCATTTGCCAAAACTATTCCAACACCAATTGCTGCATAGAGGTTAGAGACTGCTCTTGAAGATCCTGGTGAGATGGAATATTTTAATCACCTGCCACGAGGGATTTTAAATTGGACTTACATATTGATCCGTTTGATTTTCCGCAAGTGTATGGTATCACAAACAATTATTAAAGTGATAAGTAGGATATCGTTCCCATGAGGACTATGTATTGAATCTAGGATCAATTAATTCAAATTCTAATCGAATAGCCAATTTTAATTGAAGAGCTTACACTAATTAACTAATTAAACTAACAATTCTAATGAGCATTTATAAAGATTTTATAAACTTGTTGATCAATGTTTATAAATTAATTAAAAGCATCTCTCAATGTCAATTAAATTTATCATCTCACGTGACCTTTCTGTTTCACTATGAAAGATGCGAACTTGAAAGCATGCGTTAAAAATGCTAGAACATCTATAGAAAGCATAGCAGAATATCTGTATTCCCCATCGAACTTTACAATAATTGTTATAAGTTGCTATTTATCCTATTATTTCTCTCAAAATTAATAAAATTCACAATCAATCCAACTAGTGATCTTATTGAAAAATCATTAAATCCTATAACAATATCCAAATATAAACACATATTGGACGTCAAATAATTAAATTTATATTAAAAACTTCATAATAAGAGTTCATCAATGTCTTAGTAATCAGAAAAATAGCCTAACATTTCAAAATTATAAGAAATAATAATTAATACATATAACATCACCCGAATTTTGGTTAATTGAAGAAAAAGATGATGAATCTTGAAATGTTAATCTCTTCAATGATTTCTTGGTGAATTTCGTTGCCCTCGATAATTGAAAAGTTAGGTTCTGCGCTCTTGCATAATAGGCTGGCAAGCGCTCCATATGTGAATTGTTTCTTATTTGTGCGTGTGTGTTCAAGCTTTTCGTTTGTGTGTGTCCAAACTTTATTTTTCTCCGTTTACATCTCTTTTCTTCCAAATTCAATCATTCTATTTCTAAATGCATCCAATTGAACCCGTAAAATCTTAAATCTTTATTTGGTGGTCCAAATAAATTATTAGAAAGTTGCAATTGAGTCGTCAAATTTTGAATTTCATAAATTTCCGCTTCTTTATTTCAATTCCATGTCCAATCATCGAATTTAAACAAATAAACGAAATATACAATAAATTAGACTATAATTTATCAAAAGACCAAAGAAATGTTAATATTTAAAACTCGAATAAATGTATAAAATACATTTATCAAACATCCCAAACTTAAACATTTGCTTATCCTGAAATAAAACCATAACATAACTTAACAAATAAACATACATACAACAAAGTTTTTGGCTAGACAATCTGCTGTTTTGTCTCAAGATTGGAATCATTGTATTAAATCCATGAACAACTTCAAAGTTACAATACTAAAATCAATATCAACTTCTCCAATGTAAAACTGATGCTTGTGTGAATAATTAAGTAAAACATTATAAATTCATGAATTGTTTCATTTCATCAATTTTTTTCTTCCATCATTCATAAGATTTACACACATCCAAACTTGTTCTATTTTACTCTTTTTCTGACGCGTGATCTAAGGTTGAATCTTTATACTAACTTCTCATCTTTTCTAGTTTAGGTGGATCTTACTATTTGTAAGTCAACATATCAACAATTGAGGATTCTCCAATTAGGCTAATAATCTATTGTCAAAGATCTAATTCTCTAAAATAAGTCTTTGGGGTTTAATCAAGGTATGTTGTGAGTCTTCTATTTCATGAACCTGCTTTTTTTAGATTTGCTTTTTTTTTGTTCCACTTATTTTATGTGCGAATTTCTCTCTATTAATTTTTCTAATTGATTCTTGTAACGAACTTTTGGTCGATGACTCCCAAGTCAGATGACCATAGGGCATCATGTTTTAAATATCCTAGCAAACTGAATCACTCAAGTCATCTAGGCTACGAAGAGACGTTTCACAATGAGATAACTATTTTCTTGTTTTCCCTTTTTTTGTAATGATTAGTGCAATGCCCTTATTAAACACATGTTCTTAAAAAATTGACTCATAAATTAATATTTTCACCTAATTTTCACCTTGTAAGCTTTTGATAATCCATACAAGAGTTTACACACATGGAATCTCCATTCATATCAATATCTTCCTACAAAAGTTCAGTCATCCCCAAACTAATCTAAATTTGATCCAAAGATTGTATAATGTAGTGTGTGTGTGTGTGAGAGTGTGTGTGTGTGTGTGTGTGTGTGCATTCTTTCTTTTTTGGTTTAGCATGTAAATTCGAATATTTCAACCTATCAAGACAATGAATCAACTCATTAGTTTATAATGTTAAACTTAATTCATATGCGCAGATAGTATCAAATTTTACATGGATAAGAATCAATTAATCAATACATGTAAATTATCCACAATTCATAAATCAACACATAATTCTAAAAATCTTCATCATTGCCGGCAATGCTACCTAACCCACACAAGCACACGATTTCTTTTCTTATTTTTTATATATTAAAAAACTAAAACACACAATAACACAACAATAATAAACTAAAAAATCACTGTTTTTTTTGTCTCAAACTTAAATTAGACATTTTTCTCAATGTCTTAATGACTAATATAGTACATAAAGGGACGAGAAGAAAGGAAGAGGTATTCCCCGAATTTTTTTATCTGAAATTTGAGATAGCTTGTTGGATCAATCTATTCCATTTTTCAACTTGCTAAGCTACCGCCTACTTGATATCCTATTACTTTGAAAGATGAAAGAAACAAATGTAAGCGCAAAAAAAAATTGGACAGTTAGAAAGGGGCGTGTATGATATAACCAGTTTTTTTACATCCCTGGAGCATTGAAAATTGTGCCACTTGTATTTTCTACTATATTTGACTCAAAAATATCTTGTTCTTTTACTAGGCTTAATATAGATATGATGATACTTTTTATTGAAATAAAAACATGCCTAAAACTAATGCACACTAAAAAACTACATGCAATACAACGACGTTAAGCATAATAGATAAAATGATAAGAAATTGGGTTGCCTCCCAATAAGCGCTTAATTTCAAGTCTTTAGCTAGACTTTGTAGAAGAGATTTTCATGGTAGTTCAAATAGGAATTTTTCGCTCTTGCATTCTTTGCAATTTTTAGCCTTGCATTATCTTTCTGCTTTCCACACCTTAAACTCTCTGTTCTCATTTCGTCCAAGAATTCTACCAACTTTAGGTTTTCTCTTCTGGGAGCTTTGTAGACCATCTTCATCAATGCACTTGCACTCCTCAAGGTCTCATGGTTGCTTGAATGGATTGTTTGATTTAAAAACTTTTTGTTCATCCTCCACCCTTAAGGTCAACTCACATTTCTCCAGTCAATCAAGGTTCGACCAGTTGCTTGGAAGGGTCGATCTAGAATTATTGGAATATTGTGATCTTCTTCTATGTCAAGAACAAGAAAGGCTCCAGGGAATAATAAATTTCCAGTTTTAATGAGTACATTCTCAACTTTCTCTTGGATATTTGATGCTTCTATTGGCCAACAACAGTGACACAATTGTTTCCTTTACTTCTCCAAGTCCTAATTTCCTATAGATAGATAAATGCATTAGGTTAACACTTGCACCTGTATCACATATATCATTAAAACATATTATTTTCCTAGGGAAATAGATAAAGTGAAATTCCCTAGATCTTTGAGTTTGGGCGACAATTTATTTTGCAGCCTAGCATTGCTTGTTTTGAGAAGCTTTTTATTTTTATTTTTTAAATAACGTCTTTTAGGAACTTTGCATAATTTGGGATCTGTCTAATTGCATCAATGAACGGTATGTTAATATATAGCTTTCTCAACATGTCCATAAACTTTTCGAATTTCTCATCAAGCTTCCTATTCTGCAATCTTTGAGGGGAAGTGGGCAGGAGGTACATAAGTTTTGATAAGAATAGTTGTCTTAACCCATGGATCATCTGAATTATGATCATGAATTATCTTTGTCGACTGTTGAGATTTATCCACTTGCTCTTCATAAGTGGAAGGTACTTTTTCAGTTGCTACCACATACCTCTTAATTGCAATTTTTGGAAGTTGAACCCCACTTCACGTAGTAATTGCTTGAATTGGAGGTAAGTCCTCAATTATCTCATTCTCTACAACACTCATTGCCTTACCCACTGTTTGGGATTTATCTTAGTGTCCCATTTGATTTTCCAAATTCTTGATGGTAGCTCCCTATATCTGCAAGGTCTTTTTAGTTCTTTCCATAAAATTAGTTGATGCTTCAGCCATTCTAGTAAACACTTCTTCCAATGAAGACTTCTTTTCTGACTGGTGAAAATTTGGTGGTGCACCTTGAGATCATTGATAATTGCTACAATAAAAATTGGGATGATTTCTCTATCTAGGATTATAGGTATTAGGGTGTAGATTATTCTCCTACCTCTGGTAAATTTGCATGTAATTTACCTCTTCGCCTGATTTAACAAATGGACTTTTCACATTGCAATCCACATTTTCATGATTTCCACCACAATGGTTGCATCTCGGCCCAACTACTTAAACTGCATTCACTATTTGACTAGTTGCCTAACTATCAACCTTTTGACCTAGTGCTGCTAGCTGTTCTGAAATTGCTGAAATTGTGTTAATTTCATGTATTCTAGCAACTTTCTTTCCATCTGATCTTTCTCTTGGCCAAAGTGCACTGGTGAATGATAGGTCCTCCATGATTTGATAGACTTGGTTCACTATCCTTTTTGTAATTGATCCATCATATGCAGAGTCAACATTAGCTCTGCTTGCCGAATTTAGACCAATGTAGAAGTACTGAATTTGAAGCAATTTTTATAAATCATGTTGTAGACATTGATGGAGTATCCCTTTATACCTCTTCCAAGCCTCTGAATAACATTCTGAATCCAATTGGGAAAATGTAGTGATCTCGTTCCTCAACTTAACAATTCTTTTTGTTGGGAAATGTTTATTCAAGAATTTCTAACTTGATCTTCTCCAAGTGGTGATGTTATGAGATGGAAATGTGTTCAACCATTCCCTAGCTAAATCTCTCAAAGTGTAAGGAAAGAGTCTCAATCGAATTGCATCATTGGAAACCCAATTGTTGCACACATGTCTTGAAACATCGAGATACGAGCATTCAGATTTTCAGCAGATATCCCAAAGAATTGCAATGCATTGTGGAACATATTAATTACGTCTGTCCTCAAGTGAAAATTAGCATGTCCAAATGCTGGTTAACTATACTGGATATACTTTTTACCACCGGTAGAACCATGTATTCCCCCATTAGTCCTTCATTCTCATCTCCCGCAGCTAAAACCGGATGTGTTGCAATTTCATTCATCCCATCGGTAGTTTGATTTTGTATATTTTCTACCATTAGATCTGCTTGTTTTTTTGTTTTGCTTCTATATGTTCTTTTCTTCTCAACCTAAATGTTTGTTCGATTTTTAGATCAAATTGAGAAAAATCACTATGCTTCCAACTCAGCATAAATGACCTGAAAAAGAAAGAGAAGAAACACTATAATTTTTTCTAATATAAGAATAAACTAATAAAGCAATAAATTCAGATTAAAGCTAAAATAAATTAAAACTAATTAAAGACAAAAGTCCTCGGCAACGACGTAAAAAATTGATCCGTTTGATCTTTCACAAACGTATCATAGCGCGAACAAGTAATAAAGTGATAAGTATGACATTCTGCCAACGATGACTATGTATTCAATTTAGAATCAATTAATTCTAACTCTCTTGAATGGCCAATTTTAGTTGAAGAATTTATATTAATTAACTAATTAAACTAATGATTCTAATGAGCAATTTATAAAGCTTTTGTAAATTTCGATGTGATATTACTATGATCTTGAATTCCCTGTATTAATCCATTTCAATGTAAATCAATAACACGACAATATGTGTACATTCTTGTTGATCAATGTTCTTAAATTAATTAAAAACATCTCACGATGTCAATTAAATCGATCACTTTATGTGACCTTTCTATATTTCTATGAAAGATGCAAACATGCATTAAAAACATTAGAATATATATAGAAATCATGGAAAATATATTAGTATATCTCTATCCCCTATCGGATATTACAATAATTGTTATAAAGTACTATCTATCATATTGTTTCTCTCGAAATCATTAAAATTCACAATCAATCAAATAATTAAATCCTATAACAATTATTCAAGAATAAACACATATTGGACGTCAAATTATTGAATTTATATTAAAAACTTCATCATAGGGGTTCGTCAATGTGTAATTGGAAAATTAGTATAACATTACAAAATTACAAGAAATCATAATTAATTTATACAACATCGCCTAAATTTTGATTAATTGAAGAAGAAGAGGATGAATCTCGAAATCTGAATGTCATCAATGATTTTTTGTTGAATTACAATTGCATCTTCCCTTCGTTGCCCAAAAACCAAGCTTTAATTGTCAATGAATTGATTCTTGCAATTGCTTTGTGATTTGCTCAAAAGATTGATAATTCTTGCCTCTCTTCGATGTGATAAATTGATGAAATATATGTAGGAGAGGTTATTCTCAATGGCTGCCCACGTTCAATACTTATGAAAGTGAAAATAGGTCAAAAATCATGTAAAAACTGGTTTCCAAATAGAATTGAATCAATATAGGAAAATTGCCCCCCAAAACCCCAGGATTGGCCTGCACGTGCGTGCATTCATGTTGGTCGTGCACGTCTTGTAGAACCAAATGGCTCTTGGTGATTGAAAAGTCAAGTCCTATGCACGCGGAAGAATTGGATGGTGCATGCATATGTGAATTGTGGCTAATTTGTGTGTGTGTGTGTGTGTCCAGCTTTCCATTTTTGTGCATTTCAATCCAAAATTTGACACTTTCTCTGTTTACATTTTCTTTTTCAAAATTCAATCCTTCAACTTCTAATTTCATCCAATTGAACTCATAAAATCTTCAGTCTTTATTTTGTGAAATGAATCAATTATTAGAAAGGTGCAATTGAGTCCTTAAACTTTGAATTTCACAATTTTTGCCAATTTTCGCTTCATTCTTTCAATTCCATGTCCAACTATCGAGTTTCACCTAATGAACGAAATATACAATAAATTAAGCTATAATTTATTCAAAGAACAGTAAGATACAAAAATAAATAATAAGAAACTTGCAAACAGTGCCACCCTATGAATATAAATTAACAAAAAAAGACTTCTCTAGTCAAAGCACAAGCTAAAACTAATTATGCCACCATCATCACATATATTTTTTAAAAAAAGCTTAACTCAATTTTTTAAAAAGAAAGAAAAAAAAACAATAATTATTCAATAGAGTGCTTTCCAAGATAAGGTGACATACTTAAGTGTAGAATTTCTTCACCTTATCTAAGTGTATATCTTACAACTTGGGGTCCTTTTCTCGTTGTGATTAGTCGCAAAGTACTTCTAATTTCCCTTGCAAATATAATATTAGACAAGAACACAAGTTAACAAAATTGCTGGTAGGGAAAACTATTACAAACAACGACAGTTATATAGACTTCTTAAAAAACCAATGATAGTACTAAAAACAAGCATAATTTCCTATTGGGATTAGAATCTTCTTGGTATGGAAGTTCGGTTGAAAAATGGATCAAAGTTCATCAAGGATTGAAAGTTTAATTGGTAAAAGGACTTTGGATAATTGAAGACTTGGTTTCGAAATTTTGATGGAGAAAAATGCGTTGTTTTTTTGCTAGTTCAGCGCCTCGTTGGCACTCGAGCATTGGGGGTAAAAAAACATAGCAGAGAGCCTAGCGTCAGCATTTCACTTGAGCAGTAAATCTGTCGTCTGTCGGCCCTCGAGTGGCAGTGTTATCCTACTAGACTCCTATTGCGATTCTACTTCTATTTTTTGTATCGTATTTCGTCCAAAACACTTCTAATGAGTTCCTATATATACCCCACGTGATGTATAATCTTGATAACTTTGTGAGAACATAGCAAAACATAGTATAACATTAAGAAAACATCAAAGTGAGATGATCTAGATTATAAAGAGAGGAGAAAGAATTGCATATTTTGACATATGTTGAGAGTCTTATAAGATCCTTTTGTACTTCTTTACTATTGATTATAGTGAATTATCCGCCTCTGTCCGTGGATTTCTCAGATTTGGGTTTCCACGTTAAATCTCATGTTTTTTTGTGATTCTTTTGATTTTACCTTATTTTATTGGCTTAAATATTCATAACAAGTGGTATAAACTTTATCACCAAGTTATTGCAAAGCTTGTTTTATAACAATTGGTATTAGAGTCAAGGATTGAAGTTCTCGGGAAAGCCAGTTTGTCTTGTATTAGAGTAAGGTTTGATCAACAAGGTTTGATTGTTTTGGGATGGCAAATATAAAGTTTGAAATTTCGATTTTGAATCGTAGCACCATATTCTCTTTGTGGTAAATGAAGATGCGAGCTGTGCTTGCCCAATTGGATTTTGATGATGCTTTGTTGAGGTTGATAGAATGCCCACATCTTTGACATTGGAGGAGAAACAACGTAAGAATTGGAAGGCCCTATCATAGATATATCTTCGTCTTTATCTTTCAAATCAGATTTTTTGGGAAGTGGTAATGGAAAAAATTGCCGCTGCATTATGGTTGAAATTAGAGCAATTATGCATGACTCGAAATCCAACAAGCAAATTGAATCTAAAGAAGTGCTTATATTCTTATCGCAAATTGGATCTTTAGAAGATGATTTGGAGACCATGGAGGTCAAGTACGATGAAGAGGACTTAAGGATGACTTTGCTATGTTTGTTGCCCCACTTTATACATGACATTTAAGAATACCATCTTGTATAGTCGAGATACTATCACAATTGACGAGGTTTGTGATGCTCTTTATTTTAGAGAGAAGATGAAGCAACTAGTCGTCGGATCGGAGACCCAGACAAAGGGATTTGTTGCTTATGAGAAGGATTCAGGTGGTCATGGAAGGGGGTAGTAAAAGGCTAATTATAGTGATATGGCTATCTTTCTACAAGAAGAAGGGATACAAGAAGAAGGACTGCCTGAAGTGGTAGGGGGTTCTTGGGCTTCCTTTATTAAAATAATATTTTTAAATAATTTTAGAAATTTATTTAATGGGTTAAACTAGCCAATATAATATGATCGTTTTTCAAACAACCCATCAAAAATTGTAAATATTTCTGGATCATGGTGGATGCAGTTATGTCTATTCTGACTATATAAACTCATGGTAGATGTGGTAATGGAAAAAAATGCCGCTGCATTATGGTTGAAATTAGAGCAATTATGCATGACTCGAAATCCAACAAGCAAATTAAATCTAAAGAAGTGCTTATATTCTTATCGCAAATTGGATCTTTAGAAACTCATATCTGGTTTTGAAAAAATTACATCAAAAAAATGAAATTATCATTTTCATATTCTATAATTTCTCACATTTGAGTTTTATATTTATATATATTTCTCACCGAGCATTAGCAAAGCATCTGGACACTTCTCATCCACTTTGAGACCATCACCAATCTAAGAAAAAAAACATATTTCCTTGAACAAATAATAAAGGGATAAACATGTCTGAAAACCTGAAGTTGTTAGAAGTGATATAACAACCAGTTTGATATTCACTTGAGCCTTATTTCGAGCTCTGACAAATGAGTAAGCCTCAGATAATAAGCATCTATGTCTAGATACTGAAAATTAATAGCAAAAGTGAGAAGATAATGCAAGCACAAAAAAAAAAAAAAAAAACCAGCAAAACAAATTCAGAAACAAGCCTGAGACTTCACTAAGGAGATAGAAGAGAGAGAATGACGAGGGAAAGAAAAAAAAATTAAAGATTATAAACCAAGATGAAAGATTTTCCCAAGCTAATTCTTGCGAGATTTGAGTTGAGACAGACAATTATGAAAGATCATGAACCAAGTTAAAAGATTTTCCCAATGAAGTTTGATAAAATGTTGATCTGACAAACAAGAAAGAGGATGGGATCTTCCTCTCTTGCACATATATCCAGGATAACTGCTTCTATCCTTGAACCTGTTAAGTATGATTTTGTTGGGAATTCACTTAATCACGCACAGCAGAAAGTAAATAATTTTCAATTCCCACCAAGGATCTACATTGTATTTAGATAGAAACTGTGATAGGAATTGTACATATGATGAATTCTGCAAACTCCTTTATTGATTCTGGAACTCCAATGATCACGATCT
>CAIGRN010166772.1:0-11263 GCA_903798345.1 Fraxinus anomala | reverse complement strand
AAGATGACCTAAGATGGGTGTGTCGTTTGGTCACCGATATACTCCATAAGAGAGGAGTGGTATGAAGTGTTTATTTTATTGTTATATAATTGTGTATAGAAACTGCACGTAGTATAATTGGTATTTTAAAATATTCACTCTTACAAAAATTTACAGGTTAGTTCGGGTCTATTGGAACAGTGGCGAAATGGTGATGCGACTGTCGAAGAGATAAAATATTAAGTTTATTTTTTCTTTAAATTATTAGTCACTTTAATTTGTTCAAAGACAGTTATTTAATTTTTGATTATATTTTCATTATGGATATTCCAGTTATTTTTATAGAAATAATATTATTTTATCATTCCGCTTTTCATACAAAGAAAATTGAATTTTTGATAACACTCCAGTGTTTGTGAAATTTTGGGGGCATTACAGTAATATTCTTGAGCACAATAGTCATGATCATTACTAATTTGTTTGGTATCATTACACTGATAGAATTTGTTAAATGAATTTTGGACTTAGATTGTTGAAACAATATCAAAATTTGAAAACTCGGCCATCTTAAAAATTTAAAGGATAGTGGTTGATCCTGTATTGGGAGCTATTGAGATAGGTGTTAGCTTCGTATTTGTTGAATAATTAAACATAAACTAGGGGTCTGATGCCAACTACTCGTCCCAAAATAATGCATTATACTAGTCCAAGAAGAAATAAGTAAAGGTGTGGGTAGAAACAGCCTGCATTGACAAATAAAATACGATGTCCAAGCAGTGCTACCTACCTTAGAGGGTAGAGAGAAGAAATAGTTGGAAGAAGTTGGCCGGTGTTGATGTTTTCAATGACTAAGCTAAATAGCTACCTTAAGTGAGATAAAAAAAAAAAAGAATAAATTTTTTCTTTTTCCATTTATGTGTTAGGATGTAAGCAGTTGCGATTAAGGAAAGTGTTTCACTTCTTAGCTTTGAACACTTAATTTGAGAGTCTAGACATTTAGTGTGGTTGATTTTCCTAGAACAAGCTTGAAGGATGTGATACTCATATCTAAGGAGAATCATCATAGATCAAGATAGTTACTCCCTTCATTGGATAAACCTAATCAAAATTGAGAGGGAAATGTATGAGTGCATTGTGAAAAATACCTTAGAATAAACACCACGGATAAGAGATTGAATATCAACTTTAGAGGTGTGCATATTATGAGAGAGAGTAAAAAAATTACCAATGTGGGCTGAGATATAATCAACCTAAAGGTTATAATGATTGAATTGACTATACGTACGCACATCAATCGAGAATCGAATAAGTAAAACTATATTTTTGTAGCATGACGTAGAAGTCTTTTATAAATTGTTCAAGCAGTTTTAAAACTTGAGGTGAATACAACAATCTATCTGATTAATTGATTTTTATTTTTGTTTGCTTGTGTATTGTGTAGATAATATTGCTTGTGACGGACAATAGTTTATGTTTTGAGGTATTTTATAAGAGTGTTTTACATGCTTTCCATATGATTTGATAACAATTGCTAATTGAACGAATTTGTACTTATTTTAGTCAAAATTATATTTTAAATAGTATTACAAGAATACATCAATTTGAAATGCAAATTACGTACATTAAAATATATGCTACCATAGAGTAAGGCAAGCTGATAAACACTTGTTGATTATGTAATAAGTTGTCAAGACTTGATGAGGAGAAAAGGTTAATCCTACAATTTTCAAAAGCCTTGTAGGACGCTTGCAGTAATTTTTATCCTCGGCCAGACATTCTCTATGGAACTGACCTTGTTAGCCGTTACGTGGAATTACCAATCATTACTAACATGAAGGCTAGCTATGTCAACGAGCAGAGCCGAGCCAAAAAAAAATCTCGGGCTTGGCTCGAGCTTTATTGGGCCCGAGTTGAGCCGAGCAAAGCCTGGCCAAAAAAAATGAGGCTCGGCCCGAGCCTTAGCGGGCCGAGCCGGCTCGGTGTCTTTTTTTTTTTCTATTGTAAAATCTAGCACGAATGCAGCACATTCCTTTGATACTTTATTTGAAAAAACATAGGCAACTTCACCATCACTTGGATGAAAACAAATTTACTGAATGACAATAAAGCATATAAAAGTAATTCTTTTACCCACATCAAAAAGGTGCTCCAAATTATCCATTCAATCTTGAATTTTTATATGCAAACTTAAATACCTTACAAAATCAAGTTCTCATAATATACAAAAGATCCAGTGAAGACTAAGCTTATCAGGAACTAACCATCCTCAAACCTGGAAACATATACCATAAATACAAACAATCTAAAAATTTAAAAGGTACCTTCTCAAAGAGCTTTCAACTTCAAATTCGCAAAAAGGTCCTAACTTTGTGTTTATATCGACGAATTTCAGAATCCCAGATGAGAAAACCTTCAAGTTTTAGGCTCCCAAATTCGACAAGCTTCACCAAAATACTGTAGAATACATTTGAAAAAAAAATAATAATAATAAAATATATATAAAGGATGCATTGAGAAAAACAAGATAAAATGGACAGATATTTAATGTGGAGTGGAACGGTATTTGAGTCAAAAATGGGGGGAGGAAAATGAGTTTCTAATGGTTGGAGTGTGAAGGAGTTGTGATTTGAGTGTTGAATCTTGTGAGGGGTTTTATTGTGGCAGCTGTTGAATCCTGCATGCAGCTGTTTTAGGCTGCCTGATGGGCAGCTTTTAATTTATTTATTTTTTAAATACGAGCCAGCTTGCACGGGCCGGCGCCCCAAAATGGGGCTCGGCCCGAGACTCGGCTCGGTGCAACTGAGCCCGAGCCACCCAAGCCGGCGAGCTTTTTTGTCATCCCTAATAAAGACTACGAAGAAAATTCTTCATTACATAAAGGTGCCATTGATTATGGTTTGTTTTATTCAGCATCTAATCATTTCATTCTTGTTGGATTTAGTGATAGCGATTAGGAAGTGACTTGGATGAAAGGAAAAGCAAAACACGATTTGCATTTTTCATAGGATATATGACTTTCACTTTAAGTTCAAAAATCAACCAATTGCTACACTTTCTTCTTGTGTAGCAGAGTACGTTACCAAAACTTCATGCATTTGTCATGGGATTTGGCTAAGAAACTTGATGAAAGACCCAACATGACACACGAGGATCCCAAAAAAAAATTGTTAGACAACAAATCGGCAATTGAATTAGCAAAGAATCTCGTGTTCTATGATCAAAGTAAGCACATCGATAATAAGGTTTCATTTCATAAAAGAAAGCATAGCAAGAAACGAAGTAGATTTGAAGTATTGCAGACTCAAGATCAAATAAAGAACATGTTCACCAAACCATTAAAGTGTGAAGTCCTTTTGAAGCTAAGAGATCAAATCAAGTTTAAGAGAGTGTGTCGTAAAATAAAGTTGATTTGTATTTTTGTTTTAGCTTTTTAATTATTATAATTAAGTTCATTCATGAGTCCACTTCTAGAAAAAGTATATGTTCTAGAATATCTAAAATTATCTTGTATTAAAGTTTATTTAATGAATACTAGTAGGTAGTTGAAATATAAATTTATTTTGGTTGCTGAGAGGTTTATTGAAGAGTCCATTGAGCACTATAAATATAGGTGTTCCCTTGTCTCTTGTAACAAGCCAATTTATACATTATATAATATATGCTCCTTCTCTTACCTTTTCAACCTCTCAAAAATTCTACTGAACTTATCTTCTTAACAAAAGCATCCATTTATCTATCCCCTATAAATTCTAAAATTCCTCTGCAGCCCTAGTATCTTGGGCTTTCAAAGGCTGCTTCATCACTATTTACCTCAGTCCATTCTTGGGGTGGCAGCCACCATTTCAATAATGATTTTAGGAGCCTGTTGAGCCCTGCCCCGAGGTTCGAAGAAAGTTAAGGGTACGCCATTCAGCCATGTTGTACATGCCATGCTGAGCAATAAAACTGCCCGGTTTGAAGTGACTTTTTTCCTCGAAAATTCTTTTATTTCTAGCTGTCCAGATGGTGCAGAATCCCCACACAATCATGGCACGCCATATATCAGTGAGCTGTGGGCTGAATTTCTGCCTGAATGTTTACTGAACAATGTTGTTACTAAGTCCGACTGATCAACCACAACATCAAAAGCCGCTGAAACAAAATTTCATATTGCCTGGGCAAATTAGAATTGCACAAACATATGTGTAATGTTTTCAGTGTATGCAATACCTAAACTGCACCTTGATGCTAAGTTCATCCCATTTTAAAAAGGAGATCTTGGGTTGGAATCTTACAATTTAATACAGGCCCTGCTGAAATTAAGGAATTAATGCAGAGATTCTCTCAATGCAGCCTCCACCGTTGCAGTAGACTTAGCAATCAGGCAGCTCACTATCTGGCACGGCATACATGGTCTCTCGAAGACATTCTTTGGAGGCATAGTGTTCCTTCTTTCATTGAAAATATAATTTTCATTGATACGCACTATTGTACCCTTTCTTAAGGCTATTGCCTTTATGAATGAAATATTTGCCCATAAAAAAAAACAGACCTTGATGGGGATATGCATGCTGACAAAATTTTTTGGCCCCATTCCAAGGAAGCACTCTTGGAAGTGTGAATAAGCATCCTTGCAAGTGACATCACCTGACGAAGTGTTTCCCATGATAATCTTTTATTTGGCAATCGGATTAGGAAGAATATCATCGATTATGAAATCTCTGGAATTCATATTTCAAATTTCATAGATAAATGCCAATTGCGTGAATAAGGCGCGCTTTAGAAAACAAGCCAATTTGCAATACCTCGTGATAGAACTTATACCACTTATTATGAATATTAAACTCAAGAAAATAAGACAAGATGAAAATAATTACACAATAACACAAGATTTAACGATGAAATCCAAATTCGAGAGAACCACAGGCAGATGCGTAGAATTTACTATAAATCAATAGTAAAGGAGTACAGGGAATCTCCCTGGACCAATCTAGTAAGTTGGACAATTGGTGAATTTCAACATGTATTGTACACCACATTTTTATAATTAAAGAATCCCTAACACACTAGGAGAATATAATAGAAATAAGAGTCTAACAAAATGTGTAGTTCTATTACAATAGGTAATACCAATATTGAAGTATTTGAGTTGAAATAGGAGTCCAAAACAATGCTTTGACTACTTGTAAAGTCTTCTACTATTCCAAATCAAACAATCAACTCCAAATATACCTCGAAAATAGAATTTGGGTCACACCGAAATTTTAACAAATCTCCATTTTGACATGAATTTCCAAGCAAGGAACGAAGTTTCAAAAATTCTTTACGAGAAGATGAATTCCACTGAAAGGAATAAAACTTAACTCTTACATTCCAACAAAAATTTCCAAACAAAACACTCCACCTCCCCCACAAAGCCCAAATAGGACAAACTCAGAAACTGTGAACTGAGTTCAAGCATTGCTTACCGGTGGAATTACCTTGGGACACCAAACTTGCTCAAATCACCACGAACAACAAAACATCAAGTTCAGTATCAACTCCATTTGAGTTATCAAATTTGCTTGAATTATCACCTCGAGCAAATAGATCACCACTAACTCCTTACATTGCTTCTCCGCGTCCAAACAAAATCTACCATAACAAACATATGGTGTTGGGATCTAAAACCAGAATTTAAAAATTTATATTTGTCATCCCGAAACAATGAAACCTCATTCTGAGTTGATCAAACATTTCTTCAATAAGAGACCAAATTGGCTCCTCGAAGAACTTCAATCCTTAGCTTTGATACGACTTTGTAGAGAACCCGGGCCAAATAATTAAAAAATGATAAAATAGAAGCACTATGGAAAATAATGAATTACACAAGAATACAATATTTAATGTGGAAACCTAAATTCAGGAAATTTACAGATAGAGACGGATAACTCACTATAATCAATAGCAAATGAATACAAAGGATCTCCATGGACCAAACTAATAAGTTGGACAATTGGGCAATCTCAATATGTGTTGTATACCATATATTTTTGATCAAAGAATCTCTAACACACTATGAAAATATAATACAAATTAGAGTCTAACACAAGGTAAAGTCCTGTTACAATAAGCAATACCAATAATGAAGTATTTCAATTGAAATAAGAGTCTAAAACACTATTTTTGACTCCCTGTAGTCTTCTACTTCTTCAAAACTTCTCCAAATCAAACATCCAACTCCAAATATACCTCTAAAACAAAATTCGGGTCACCAAAATTCTAATAGCGTGAGGGTGCTATTTTCTTCTTCAGTAACTAGCAGCAGAATAATCTTATCTATGAGATCCCACATGTCACCCCTAGGGCCCGATTCATCCAAGAACAGATCAAGAAAATAACACACATTTCTGCACTCATTTTAATTTGATCCTCAACCAACGTTTCAACCAAAGGTTCGTTATTAATTGTTTAGGGTGTCATGTAGAAGTCATGCAATGAAATATTTTTGTCTACTTGTTTCAACCGTTTTGTACAGATTTTGTCCCTATATATCATTTCTGGCCTTTGGAGCCATATATCCTACTCTTCACACAAGTGAGCCTTAGCATGAAAATGCGCATCAATAAGGCCATGTATAGATATCTCTCTTGTATCTCCAATATCTTAATCTTAACAGTTTCTATGCTTTCATTTACATTACCAAGCACCACATTGTTCCAGGTTTTTATTGCCATTTTCAGATCTTTCAACTTGCATGTAGCCATGTCAAACGGAGAACCCCAACACCCACCTAATTCCCATATATCCAAAACAAAATCCAGAAAAGATGTATTCGTGACCCACATGGACTGAATTCTGAACGGCCTAGGATTAGTGCTTATTGGACTAGCATGTGTAATCATTAATGGATTATGATCAAACTGACGTCTGGATAAAACAGTGCACGAAATGCACTGCCACTGTCATAAATATGTCATGAACCAGGGCCTGTCGAGTCAACATTAAACATGCCCATTTATTCTACCATTTGACCAATCATACAAAACCATGTCATGTTTAATTTACCCAAACTGCTAAATTCTTGAAAATCCTCCATAGCTAGCCTAAGCATGTGGGGACCTGATTTCTCATGGATCCTCAACACTTTGAAATCACCCACAACACATTGTGGTTGACCAATGGCAAATGCAAGTGAGCTCATCAGAGCTTCCTACGCCTCCTTTAATGGATATTAGCATGTACAAAACCAAAAAAATGTGGCCTACGAAGAAATGAGAATTCAATTACAATAAATCATTCATGTACTAATAACAAATTAACCACATTAAAGGAATCTGTAACAAACACCCAAATAGAAGAGATCATGTTATCCCTCGAATTAATAGCAATCAATCAAAAATAAATAGAACCCTAGTATCAGGCATATCAATTTGACTTTGGGTTCCAAAAATAAAGAATATCAACTCTGTGTGTCAGACACAAGTGTACAGAGTACGTTGAGACTCAAGGTTTCTCAAGCCCCTATAATTCCTGTATAAAACCTTCATTGATGAGATTTTAGGAAAGCCGAAGTGTAACCATCGTGCACTGTTGGGTTTTCATTTACAATAATAGCCATATCCTCTTATGCCAAATTAGCATTGAATGATCTCAGTAATTCCTTGTGCAGATTAAGACCAGCCGGGTTCTCCATTAGTTTCTCAATAGATAACTCATGAGAAGAACTCCTCGAATCATCTACAACTGCATTAGTGTTGTCAAATGACCAATTTTTCATTAAGTCCTTTTCGAAAGACCCGAGTTCTCTATTCATACTATTGATAGAATTCTATTGTATTCTGATGCAGGACAAAATAAAATAATTAATGGAGAATGAGAAACAAATCAATAGAGGAAATTAGAGGCAGGAATGGCAAAAGAAGAACACAACATAAGAAGGGAAAGAATAATATAGGAAAAGGAAGAAACTTTGGCCACATACCACAATTATTTTTATTCAATCATCAACTGTCTAAATTACAATGTGAAGACTGTATAAATAGTAAAACATAACCCTACTAGTGATGGCCTTGGACAATCCAATAATAAAAGCCCAATAATAAATAACATAAATAATAAAAAAAATCCCTAATAGAAAATGATGTCCGCTTCAACTCTCCCGGAGTGAGACAAAACTCGACCTGTCGAGTGGATAAATCACAAAAGGCTACAATCAATTGCCCAACCATAAACTAAGAGATTACACAAGTTTCTTCCGATGCCCATAAAAGCTTGTTAGTTGAGGTCTAAATCTGGTGTCCCCATCAATTTCTCCTGAATAGGTGGAAGGAGATCTGGGCAAAGGAAGATCTTGCCTATCTTGATAGAGCTCCAATAAATCTGGGTCAATCTGCTGGAGTGTCTATCTAGTAATCCATGTATAGTCAAACTTAGGTCGATCAACCCAACAAACAAGAAAGCGTTGGATCTTTCCATCATTAGTCAACACAATCTGTTCATTTAAAATAACATCAAATTTATCTTCGTGTGCTAAAAAAATGGTATTGGGTTAGAAGTGGTAAGAGAATCGGGTCAAGTCCACAGATGGGAGTATAAGAGGATCATCAGATAGGTTGAAATTACATTTATAAGTAACTAAATCCTCAACATTGAAAGTAGAGTGGGAACCAAGTTGTGGTGGAAGATCAAGAACATATACATATGGGCCAACTTGCTTTAAAATTTTAAAAGGACCAGTACTATGAGCTTGGAATTTGGAAGTGGATCTAGGTAGACGCCGCTCCGGTCTAATTCGGATCATAACATAATCCCCAATAATTAAACTCAACATGTCTTTTACGCAAATCAGCTCGAAGTTTATATGATGCATTACTACTTTCAAGTTGTTTATTGATTTCAATATGCTAGTCATAAGATGTTGTGCAAATGTTTCAGCTGGCATAGACACTCTAGTACGTGGAGACATTGGAATGAGATCTAAGGGTTTCCTAAGCTTAAAACCATGAAAAACTTCAAAAGGATTCATACCTAACGATCGATTCATGGAACTATTATATGCAATTTGAGTTGTAGGAAGAATCAAATCCCAATTTCAAAGATTTTCTTAAACCAGACATCTTAATAAATTACAAAGACTACAATTAATCATTTCAGTTTGACCATCAGTTTGAGGGTGATAGGCAATAGAAAATTTTAATTTAGTACCAACCTTATGCCATAACGTTCTCTGACTAGTGAATGAACATCCCTATCTGACACAATGGTTTTAGGAAGACCATACAATTTAACAATTTCATTGAAGTACAACGTGATAACCTTGGACGCATATGAGGTTTTGCTACAAGGAATAAAATGAGCCATTTTCAAGAAACGATACACTACCACAAAAATAGAATCATGCTTCTTTGGGGTATGTGGAAGTCCTAGCACAAAATCTATATTCACACCTTACCAAGGATAATCAGGAATGGGAAGAGGTATATATAGACCAGTGCTTTGCCTCCTCTACTTGGCCAACTGACACGTGTTACAAGTATTAACTATCTTAGCCACATTGTTCTTCAAACTAGGCCAATAGAATCGATGTTCAATCTCCTCTATGGACTTATGTCACCCAAAGCGACCGGCTAAACCACTTGCATGAATTTCCAACACTATGAAGTCTCGCATTGACATTCGAGGGATGCATAATTTATTAGATCTAAAAAGGTAACTCTCCTCGAGGAGAAATCCATCAGCAGTATACAACCGTCCATCTTACAAATCGAGAAAAAATCCTTAAAATCAGGACAGGTTTCGTATTCTTCCTTAAGTCTTTCAAAACCTATGATCTTAACGTTCATGATCGACATAAGGGAGATACAACGACTTAATGCATCAGTCACTTGGTTCTTTGTACCTTTCTTATGTTTCAAAACAAAAGAATAGGCATGCAAATACTCAATCCAGTGACCATGACATGAGCTTCCATCATTCACTTCTTGATTAACTTAAAAGCCTTAGTCTCTTCTTGTGTCTAATGAAACTCCTCATTTCTTCATGCACTTCATAATAGGAGCCATGATTGTGCTAAACCCCTTGATGAAACAATGGTATAAGGTAGCTAAGCCATGAAAATTCCTGACGTCATGTCTAGTCTTAGGTTCAGGCTAATCAACAATTGGCTGAATCTTGGCAGGGTCAGTAGATATCCCATAGAGAATATAATGAATCCTAGGAAAACAACTCTATCGGTGAAGAGAGAATATTTTTTGACGTTAGTATACAATTTTGTTGCTCGAATGGCAGAACAAACCTACTTGAAATGATCTTGGTATTGTTCCTTCGTTGTACTATAGGCGAGAATGTCATCAAAATAGACGACAAGGAACTTACCCATGAAAGGATGAAGGGTTTGTGTCATTGCTCGCATAAAAGTACTCAGGGCATTGGTTAGTCCAAAAGGCATAACTAGCCACTCATAAAGATCGTCTTTTGTTTTAAAAGCGGTTTTCCACTCATCACCTGGGCAAATCCTAATCTGGTGATACCAACTCTTCAAATCGATCTTAGAAAATATTGTAGTACCAACCATCATATCTAACATATCACCAAGCCTAGGGATGGGAAAGCGATACTTCACCGTGATCCTATTGATGACACAACTATCTATACACATCCTCCAAGAGCTATTTTTCTTAGGAGTCAATAGAGCGGAAACTGGACAAGGACTTAAACTCTTAAGATGAATCCTTTGTGAAGGAGTTCATCTACTTGCCTTTGAAGTTCAATATGCTCAGTAGGGTTCATCCTATAATGAGGCAAATTTGGAAGAGATGCTCCCGGGACAAAATCTATGGCTGTTGAATGTCTCGTAAAGGAAGTAGTTGGTCTAGTAGGTCCTTAGGGAAGACATCTTGAAACTTTTGAACGATCGCCTAGGCTTTTACAGGAGCTATTATTGGGGAGTTCAATGGAACCTCCATAACAACCACAGCAAACACAACAACATCTCCACAAGTGTGTGCTCAAACTCTGTAGGGCTAATGATATGTAACCATTTCCGTTCCTCAGTTTTCTTTACATCATGCGAACCAACATGTTTTGGGGTTAGTGCGTTAAGGTGAATCTTTTTTCTATTGAACATAAAGGAACATGAATTGCATCGACCATGAATGGTTACATCTAAATCGAACAACCAAGGTTGACCAGGAATGACGTGACTAACATCCATTGAAATGACGTCACACCATAAATGATCCTTATACTCTAGAAACTGGATAGGTACTAAACAACATTCTTTTACGACCTAAGAGACGTTGGCTGAGGGTGACGAACTGAGGGT
>CAIGRN010166745.1:0-10613 GCA_903798345.1 Fraxinus anomala | reverse complement strand
AAATAGGAGTTAGAAAAAATAGATTAAGTCTTAAAGTATAGTCCTTAATCCGGACTCAAATGTCCACTATATTACTTGTTACGATATCGTACACTTGCGATAGAAAAAACGCAACAAGTTTCTGTATTCCATCATTTAGAGAAATGCTTTCACAATCATATAAAAACTAATCATTTATATTCTTATCCATCACTAGTGCAGGAGCAAACCTTCAAGCCTAGAGCCCCTGCCTTTAGAAGACGCTCCAAAGAAGTTGCATTAAATGCATTTTCTGGGACCAGACCACCCCAGAAACCTGTTGAAAGAAGAAGCTGATAATACATAGTAAAAATCAGTATGCCAATCCCAGAATAATAGAGAAAGCATACCAACGTCGACGAAGATCCTCCCTTTAGCAGCATTGGTCTGTGATACATAAGCATAAAAGAACATGAAGAAAGGTGTAAATAATTTATATGGTGTGATTAAATCTCTAAATGAGAGGCAATACCAATATAAAATAGCATTTCAAATAGAAGATCTCAATATATTGATCTCGTTAATAAAAAGATTCATGTCTCGATTCTCGTGACCCACGTGACATACTCAAGAATGTTTACATATTCTATGCTGTCGTGAATAGTGATGGTTACAGCAGCCATTTTGAAGACAGCAAAACAAGCAAGCTATAGTGAAACTAAAGGACCAACTGCAAACTAGTCAAATTGAAATAAACAAGAAACTTGTAAAACCCTATACCTTAAGTTTGAGAGTTTCTTCAGAAACTGTAGATGGAAAACTGTTAAGAGGCATATCAATCAGTGTCGTTATCCCTCCTGTGGAAGAACAGAGATGAATAGTTAATTATATAGCCATTAACAAAACGAATTCAAAAGGCTATGTCATGGCAGAGACTGAACTGATCACATATCATTAGTGAATTGACCAGTTAAAAAAGAATGATGTATAAATATACTCTATGAAAACATGTATGTGTTTAAAATAAACACTATCTTAAGAGTTCAAAAGCTTGAAGAATTGAAGAAAGCGCTACAGAACATGAAGTTTTCCTTTAGCCTAACAGTTTCAGGTTAAGAAGATGTGAGAACCTGAATTCCTATAATAGCCATGTGTCAGCTATATTTCCAAATACTTAAAACAAGAAGCTATAAATTATCTGTTTTCAGTGTGTACCACCATAAGCCTCTCAATAACTTCAAAAAGAGTTAAAGTACAATATCCACGTACCAGCAGCAGCTGCCATTGTCCCCGATGGAAATCCTTCCCATTCTGCTCTTCCAGGGTCATCAAGATGTGCATGCCTGGCATGAACAAACATTATCATTTGTACTGACAAATCATTTAATGGAACAGAAGAATTTCTTACATACTGAAGAAACACAAAAACAACAAGAATGATAAGATATGGATCACAAGACTATATAAACAACATACGCCATTTAGCATCTGTCTTATACATCTCATATTTTGAGAAAACTAGATCAAGCAATGCCTTATATAATAGCAAAGCTAATGAAAAGCCAATGAAAACTAAGAAAGGAAAAGTATATCAGTAAAAGGTTTCGACATCTTACACGTCAATCAAACCAGGCATAATGACAGCCTCCCCATAATTAATAATGTGCTTACTCCTAGCATTCTCTCGCCAATCATCCTCTTCAACTACAGATATGATCTTTCCTCCCTTCACTTCAACTGTTCATTTTCCACATTCAATAATAATTAGAACCGCGAAATTTTGTGCATAATACAGCTGCGAATCACGAGGTTAACACCACAAAAAGATGTAAACTGAATAGAACTAGATCACATGTTTACTTCATACTTTTTATTTTGATAAATTAGTCATAACTGACACTATTTATGGGAACAAACCTGCACCAGAAATGACCCCTTTTGGTGTCACGATACGCTTGCTGGCTATCCAGTAATGTTTATAAGGAATTATGCTGCACTTTGTCGTGATGACCTGCAGAACAAATGCTTAATATAATAGACCGTTCAAATAGCATGTCTACAAGATACTCAGTAATAATAGGATAAGAAATTCTACGAGAAAGGGAGTCGACAAAATCGAAAAATCAAACATTGAGGGGACATAAAAAATTTATCAGCAGGAACCTGTTCAACAGGTAATATGACAACATCTGCATCGTAAAAGCCTTTAAGGTGAAATCGTAAACCTGATTATCAACACAGGCATAATTATATCCAAACGACAGTTCTGCCTTTTCATTATGAGTAAAGAATTGGTTGAATTGTATGCAACATTCAACAAGCAAATATCAATCACATACATATATAATCTAAGCATTTAATCAGAATAATTCATCTTTATCCATACTTGTAATCCATTAAAAGATACAATTTAGTAAGCGGACATCATATGTAGAAGATTCTGTTATACCCATCTTTAATTAATTTGGTATTGTATTCATAAACATGATCGGTGTTGAGAATACCAGAAGAAACTGACGTGGAAGTGAGCTATAGAGTTAGTTAGATGAGCTGATTTTAGTTAGTATACAGCTGTAAACAATTGTATTTTTTTCATTTCTATTTTCATATATACAATTTCAATAATACATAGAATCTTTTCTATTCATTTCTTTCTTTCCGTATTCTCTCAGAGTTAGACTTGCTAGCTTAATCTCAAGATGGTATCAGAGCATAATGATGCTTCCGCTTCAACTCCTGAGTCGTTAATTCCTAAACTTCTTGTTTCGATTCCTGCATCTGAATTTGCAACAAGAACAGAGGTTCTCAGTCCATTTTTTTTACATCATGGAGATAGTCCTGGTGCCTTGATTGTCTCTTAGCAGCTGAACGAAGACAACTGTGCCTCATGGAGTAGATCCGTTGAAATGGCTCTAAGTGCCAAAAACAAGCTGTGTTTCATCATCGGATCTCTGAGCAAACCTGATGAAGGTGATTCGGTCTATCTAGCTTGGAAGAGGTGCAATCATATGGTTATTTCATGGCTTTTAAACTCCATTTCTAAAGAAATTGCTGCCAGTGTCCTTTATATTGATACTGCTGCTGGTATTTGGTCCGATCTTAAAGAAAGGTTTTCACAAGGTAATGGACCTCGTATCTTTCAATTAAGAGAGGCAATCGCCTCTTTAACACAAGATCAGTGTTCAGTAAGTGTCTATTTCACTAAACTGAAGACACTTTGGGATGAACTTGGGTGCTATAGACCTGTTCCAGCTTCCTTGGTGAAATTTCAACAGGAGGAATATGCAGTTCATGATGGGACTAAAAGAGAGTTACTCTCAGATTCGAGGTCAGATACTATTGATTGATCCATTACCAGCAATTAACAAAGTCTTCTCTCTAGTTGTAGAAGAGGAGAAACAAAGAGAAATCACTGCTGAATCACGCATAATCTAGATTATGTTGCCATGGTTGCTAAGAATTTCAATAGAAATCAAACTGCTATTGGAGGAAGGAACAACTACACTGGACAGAACAATAAGAAGGAGCGTCCTCAGTGTAGCCACTGTGGTCTTCTTGGCCACAAAATTGACAAATGCTACCAAGTGCACGGATATCCACCAGGATATAAGTTCAAGAACAAGACTTCTATGGTTCATGGAGTTGCAAATCAAGTGGAATCCACTCTTGATGTCACTACTAATCTTACACAATTTCCCTTCACTAAGAATCAGTATCAACAACTGTTGGCTTTGATTCAACCTACTGATGAAATGCATCAGCCATTCATAGGTACCCGTACTATTAATCTTCAGAATCCAAGTACCTCTGGTTCACAGGAGCATGCCTTAGCAAATCTGGCAGGTATATCGCGTTATTTGCCCCACAATGCATCAGTATTTAGTCAATATTTTTCATTTAAGCTGTCATCTAAGTCATATGAAGATCCAGAAACTTTGAGTGTGAATTATGAATGGATTTTAGACACTGGTGCCACAGATCATATGGTATGTTCAGTTCATTTACTCACTGAAATCACAGCTTCAGTATCACGTTTTGTTAAGCTTCCAAATGGTACTTTAGCAAAGGTTACACATATTGGTTCAGTTAGGCTTACAGACTTCTTTGTTCTGAAGAATGTTCTGTGTGTGCCGTTTTTTGCATTCAATCTCGTTTTAGTCCGTCAATTACTTAAAACAGTCAGATGTGCTCTCATTTTTTTTGTCTGCAGGACCTATGCTCATGGACGACGATTGGTCTGACTAAAGAGAGAAATGGCATGTTCTATATGCTAAATATCACCTCCAGTCCACCCAAACACTTTGTTAATTCTGTAACATCCACAGTTTCTGATTTGTGGCATTCTAAGTTAGGTCATCCATCTTTGCAACGCCTAAAAATGCTGCAACCTATCATTTCAGATTTGAATGTAAATAATATACATCAGTGTGATGTTTGCCCTATAGCTAAATTGCACAATTTACCCTATGTTTCTACTGAAATAAAAAGTTATGCTGCTCCATTTGATCTAATACACGCTGATCTATGGGGTCCTTTCTCTACTATTGCTATTGATGGTTCAAAATATTTTCTAACTCTTGTTGATGACTTTACTTGATGTACATGGAATTGGTTGTTAAATTCTAAGAGTCAAAACACAATCTGTCATTCCAGCTTTCTTCACTTTAATTGAGACACAATTTAACCTCAAGATAAAGTGTATTCGTTCAAATAATGGTTCAGATTTTCACCTCAGGGATTTCTTTTCGTCTAAAGGTGTTATACATCAAAAGACTTGTGTTGAATCACCTCAACAAAATGGAGTAGTCGAAAGAAAGCATGAGCCATTCGTTTTCAAGCTAATTTACCTCTTAGTTTCTGGGATGAATGTATACAAACTGCCACTTACATAATCAACAGACTTCCCACTCCTTTACTTCATGGAAAATCCCCCTTTGAAGCCCTTTTCTCTCACAAACCAGATTACACTCATTTCAGGATTTTTGGCTGCTTATGTTTTGCTTACACGCTCACTAGAAATCGATCAAAATTTGATTCTAGAGCAACTAAATGTATCTTCCTTGGCTATCCATATTATATCAAAGGCTATAAACTCCTAGATCTTCAAACTCAGACTATCTTCATTTCAAGAAATGTTATATTCTTTGAAAACGTCTTTCCATATAAATAACTTTCTTTGAATCATAATGATCCATTTGTTTTACCTAATCCAATTCCAGAGTCTTCCTTTCCCAATTTTCCTTCCCATTTGCCTCATTTATCTGAAAATGTCTTACCAAATACTTTACCAGATCACCAAGATACCCCCCATCCTTCCATCGGAAAACCATACGCCTTCACAGGACATAAATCCTCTTCTGAGAAGATCAACAAAAATTAAACAGACTCCTTATCTTCAGCACTATCATTGTCATTTGGCTCAAGACTCTCTTACCAGATATGATCAGTCCACAAGCAAGGTCCCTTCAAGCTTGAGCTCCAACTGTGATATCCAGAATTATCTTGCTTATGATAGGCTTTCATCTTCCCATCGAGCATATGCTCTTAATATCACAAATATGACTGAGCCTCGGTCCTTTGATCAGGCTGTCAAGGATCCTAACTGGTGTGATGCAATGACTAAGGAAATTAAGGCACTTGAGGATAATAACACATGGACAATCACTTGTTTACCTCAAGGTAAGATTCTCATTGACTGTAAATGGGTGTTTTAAGTGAAATTGAAAGCTGATGGGTCTTTGGAAAGGTATAAAGTCAGATTAGTGGCTAAGGGCTATACTCAAAAAGAAAGTTTTGATTATCTAGAAACTTTTTCTCCTGTGGCGAAACTTACTTTTGTAAGAGTTCTTTTAGCTGTAGCTGGTGCTAAGGATTGGAATCTCTTGCAATTGGATGTCAACAATGCCTTTTTACATGGTGATCTAAATGAGGAAATATACATGAGAATTCCTCCTGGTCTTGACAGCAAAGGGGGCAATATGGTGTGCAGGCTCAACAAGTCTTTATACGGCTTAAAACAAGCATCTAGACAATGGTTCACTAAGTTCTCAAATTTTCTATTACAAGAAGGTTTTGCACAGTCCAAATTTGATTATACACTTTTTACCAGGAATAGGAATGGCTCCTTTGTTACTCTTTTAGTATATGTGGATGATATTGTCTTGACAGGAAATGATTCACAAGGCATGGATGATTTGAAGGCTTCTCTTGATAGACAATTCAAGATAAAGGATCTAGGAACATTAAAATATTTCCTAGGACTGGAGGTGGCTTGGTCTAAGAAAGCAATTTCTTTGTGTCAAAGAAAATTTGCCATAGACATTTTAAAAGATGCTGGCTTTAGTGGTGCCAAACCAGCAAACACACCAATGGAGCAAAATGTTAAACTGGACAGCGAGAGTGGAGAATTATTGGAGGATGCATCACTTTACAGGAGGCTGATGGGATCGTCCCTATACTTAACCATTGCTAGGCCTCATTTGAGTTATGTGGTTCAAGTGTTGAGTTAGTTTATGAACCAACCAAGGGAACCTCATTTGGGTGCAGCTTATAGGGCACTAAGATATATCAAGAGCACGCCAGGACAAGGGATTTTCTTCCCTAAAGATAATGACTTACAGTTGAAGAGTTTTTCAGATTCAGATTGGGCCAGTTGCCCTGATTCAAGGAGGTCTATAACTGGATATTGCACGTTTGTGGGAAATGCTTTAATATCCTGGAAATCTAAGAAACAAAGTAGAGTCTCTAGATCTTCGGCAGAAGCTGAATACCATGTAATGGCATCTGCTACATGCAAAGTACAATGGCTTTTATACCTACTAGCTGACTTGGGGATCAAACATGAGAAGCCTGCATTGGTATATTGTGATAATCAAGCTGCGTTACACATTGCTGTCAATCCTGTATTTCATGAGAGAACAAAACATATTGAACTAGATTGTCACGTAGTAAGGGACAAGATTAAGGCTGTAGTTTTACACACTATGCATGTATCTTCAAATAATCAACTAGCAGATATTATGACAAAACCAGTGGCAGCATTTCTGTTTCATTCTCTATTGTGCAAGATGAATGTGTGCAACATATACACTCCATCTTGAAGGGGGATGCTGAGAATGCCAGAAGAAACTACCAGAAGAAACTGACGTGGAAGTGAGCTGTAGAGTTAGTTAGATGAGCTGATTTTAGTTAGTATAAAGCTGTAAACAATTGTATTTTTTTCATTTCTATTGAAGGACCACCTGATGTATAATTCATATATACAATTTCAATAATACATAGAATCTTTTCTATTCATTTCTTTATTTCCGTATTCTCTCAAGAGTTAGACTTGCTAGCTTAATCTCAAGATCATAAACATGATCGGTGCTCGTACATATCAAGTCAAGGTTTCTGAAAGGAGAGCAACTAAATTTCTATTGAAGATTTCATATTACATGAAGGCAATAGAAATTTGTGAAAATCAATACTGAGATACAAAAGCAAGGCTAAATTAATAATAATGAATATACAGAAAACAAACCTGAGGGTTAATATCAAAATAGAGCACCACAGATGATAAAAGTAGTGGAATCAGAGCCAGAATCACCCATTTTTTATACTCCATTTTCACTGCTACCACCACCTCTCTTCTCTCTGTCTCCGACTCCGAGTGTAAACGTGTATTTATCTGTAATTAATAAAAAAAAGGACCAATAGGAAGTACGGAACCTGTAACCAAGGAACTGCCCAGAAAATGATCCGAGCGGTGCAGGAGTCTTGTTAATACAACAGTATGTCGTCACCGGCGATTGAACCCATAACGTCACGGACCAATTAAAATGTACGCAAGTTCCGAAACGTGACAGACATTTTTACAGCTATCTTCTTACCAAAAATCAGGATGGGACAAAACTCTCTATCGGAATCAAACTGAATGGAATCTAATCGAATAGAATCGAATAGTTCCTCTTAAATTAAATACCGAACTGGTATTAAAAAACGGACGACTTCGGTTTGATTGGATTCTAGACCAGAACCCAAAAATCTAGCAAGAATTGTATATTCTAATTTTTTTATTTTAAATAAATCAAATTATTTTATGTTTTAAAATAAATATGCTAATTAATTAATTTATTTCAAACTCAAAATATGATTTTTTTTTTTTTTAATTTTTAGTCGAAGTTCAATTAATCAAATCGACCTAAATTTTACTCAAATCTCTTATTCTATCATAGTGTTATTTTTGTCTGAAAAAAAAAACATTGAATTGAAAGCCTCTCTTTATTATTGTGAGCTCGCTATCTTCCTGTTCATGTGATTTTAACTGTCAAATTTATGGAGAATTCAACAAAAAGAGAGGCAAAAAATATCAAAAAATCGAACTACGTTATTCTGCAAGAACTAAAATTGAACATTTCATTAGTTGAATTAATGTGACGATATTATAAATATCAGAAAATTTAATTATTATACGGAATTCGAGTACCGAATGAAATCGAAATTGAACCCGAACGATTTCATAATTAAATTTGGACCAAACGGTTCCATTTTCTACTTACCGAAAAATTCGAGTTCGGTTCCAAAAATTGTTGATCGGATTCTGAAAGAAACAAAATCCCACTTGCTCGTAATGGCATTAATTTACCGTAATTAGCTTAATATCGTAATCATTATGTTAATTACTGTCGTTAATTGGAAAAATGAACAAAGTCCGCATTCCAGTAAACAAGTGCCAGCCAGCTTATCCTGTAATTTGATAGATCAGATTAGGCTGAAAATGATCTCTCTCTCTCTCAACCTCTCGTCCTTTTTCCTAGAAACGACAACAATAGTACAAGTACAATTTTATTTTTATTTACTTCATTACAAAAGTTAGAATTTAGCCCTTTTTTATCTATCATTATTTCAAATAATTATTTGTTTCAGTAAGATTTTTTACCACATATTCACACAATAAAATATTATACATACAAATAAATAAAGTTACTTTACTTTTCAATCACACATTCTCTAAAAAATACTATTAATTACTATTTTTTCTCCCAATGGGAGACAAACACACCATTAGAAACAGCTTGTGCCTTTTTGTGAAAATTAAAATCAAAATTTTAATTCAAATTAAAGTTACTAATTAATTTTAATCACATATTTTATAGGATCAATAACTTTTTAATCATGCATTTCATCAATTTTTATCTAAATTTACTAAAATTTTGATTTTAGTCGTCATCAAATAAGGGCTATATTTAGTCATGTCAATGGGTTGAGCCGAGCTGGCTCGGCCCCTAAACTCACGAGCTCGGCTCGAGCTCGTGGCTAGTTTGCTCATGGGGCTCGGCTCAACCCTTAAGCACACGAGCTCGTGGCTCATTTGCTCGTGAGCCGAGCTCATGAGCTCACGAGCTTTTTGAATTTTTTTTTTTTCTTTTTCACTTTTTTTGAAAAAAAAATTCAATTTTTCACGAGCCCACGAGCTCGGCTCGTCGAGCTCACTTGTGGCTTGGCTCGGGCTCGTCTTTTGACAAGTCCGAGCAGCTCCTGACTCGTTTTTTCATGAGCCAAATGGTCAAGCTGACGAGCCGTTCGGCTCGATTGACACCACTAGGCTTTATTGTCTCTAAATTTGCTAAAAATCATATTTATAATAGATTTTGATAAAAATTAATAAAATAAATAGTTATGAAAATTTGATAAAAAGTTACTAAACGTAATAAATGTGCGATCAAAAATGAATTTGAAGAAAAATAGGGTCAAACACGGGCATTATGTTTTCTCCTAACAAACCCAGCTTACTTTCATATATTTTTTCCAGCGTAAGATTTGTTTGGCATATCTTCGTGAAGAAAAATAGTGTGAAAATTATGTTTTGAATAATTTTATTGGCTCTCTTAATTATAAATTGATGTTGACTTTCTTTGACTTTTATTTTACAGCCAAACTAATTTTAAAGGTTTATTTTTAATAAAATTCAATTGAAATATGAAGTCTTGGAATAAGTTCGAAAAATAATTCATGGTTGGAAAACGAAGGTTATATAATTTGAAAAATTACCAGAATATCTCCGCATTCAACCGAATGACCAAACAATTCGGATTTCATATAGAAAATATCTTTTGATGTCATTTCCTTGATTATTTGTACCAAATTATGTTTCTTTATTACACTTGTCGTGGTTTTGGTTATGTGAAAGAGTAATGTTATTCACCGTCAACAATTGAAGTAGTCATTCTTATGTTGTAAATTGTTATTCACAGTTATCGAAGAAATCGAGACTCACATTCCACCACAGCTTCCAGTTATTGAAAAATGTCTTCTCNCGAGACTCACATTCCACCACAGCTTCCAGTTATTGAAAAATGTCTTCTCATCAATTCCCGATAGAACAATCATTGTCATTTACTTCATAAACCCTTAATCAATTTTTAAACAAAAAAACAGGGAAAAAACTCAAAATAAATAACTAATAAACCCAAAGAAATTGAAAAAAAAAAAAGCTTAGTTGAGCCAAGCCATAAAGTCATTTTTATATTTTAACTTAATCGACAATATATTTATTATTATCACATTATAAGTTTTTTTTAAAATATGAAATCGATCCAAATGGATATTCATATCGTGAAATATCGAATCAAACGAAAACTTTTAGAAAAATAAAGTAAGAAAAAAGGACATTG
>CAIGRN010166737.1:0-26099 GCA_903798345.1 Fraxinus anomala | reverse complement strand
AATCAAAATCTCTTTCGTCCCGAGAAAAGGTGGAAGGTAGTCTAGCGGAGCAGACTACTGCCGCACGGTGTCCCTTTCTGTGCTAAGAAGAAAGACACCCCGTGACACCATGGCCGGTGATTGTGCACAATGGAAGATTGACAGCTGTCAGGCGCATGGTGAAGTTTTCCCTCTTAAATCCAAGAGACAGCCTAAGAACACGAGGAGACGAACTATGATGGAGTGCTTGAAAGCAACATTACGTGGACGGTGCGGTGGTAAGGGACACAACAGGAAAACGTGTAAGCTCCCACTCCCACTTTGTCAACTAGGCAAACGTAAATGAAGTTCGACATTGTGATTTAAATATCAAGAGACGACAAATTGGGATTCAATTCAACTAACATGTCATGATGAAGTAAGATCGATTTAAATCCAACCGTGGTGTCGTCTAGACAAGCATAGAATTTGTAAATTTTAAAATAATGGTAACTTTTGTGTTTAATTTTTATGTCGCTTTTGCGTTTGATTTAAAAACATTTCACTGTGGAAATATTTCTCCATGATTGCAATTGTTATTAACCAAATTTTTAATCCATTGAATTCCATCTCTGAATGTGCTGTCACTTATCTACATATAGCATCATTTCATTCTTGATTCCTTCAGATGCAGGGTACTGATGAATGAATACAGAAATGGTAGTACAAACAGATCACCACAATTTCTACTTAATCACTGGTTATACTACTCTAGCTAAGTTGAAGTACACCATGCAATAAAACATAGAATTATTCTAGTTGTACATAATTTTGTACAACTTTGTTGACAAAATCGTCAAGTGGCGGCCCCCCATGCAGGCGCCCCCCCAATAGGGGGCCGCCACTTGGCGATTTTGTCAATCAAGTTGTACAAAATTATGTACAAGTAGCACGGTTGTAAAGCATATGAGGAATATTGCTTATGCTACTTCAAACATTATTACAAGCCCTCAACTTCCTCTCCCTCTACATGCTACATGTGACGTTATCGAAATCTGTTTCGTAACCTTCAATAATCTTCTTACATGCATGCTCGTAGAGTTGCACCGCCAATTGCGAACGCCGTCACTTTTTTCTCTTGATACATAAGGAATTCTGCGTACTTTATCACATACACCCCATTATCAACAACAGAGTATGGTAAAAATCATCTCTTGAAATAGAGGCTATAGATTTCACGTTTTGTATGTTGAAAGCAAGTGATCTGTGGGATGATTTTCAATTTTTTGTATTATTTGATTTAGGGAAGTTTGCTCTATAATTTAAAGTTTTCTAAGGTATTGGCCGGAAAATCGGGATTTAGACATTTAGCTCTTGTTTGACCTCCATTATAATGAAATTTTTGAAATAATGTATTTTGGAATTGTAATATTTGGGAGAATGTGTGGTTAAAAAATAAAAAGTTTTCGATTTAAGTAAAATATTATTTTGTTAGAGAATATTTGATTGAAAAGATGAGAGATAAAAATGTATTAAAATTTTAATGGGGGCCAAACACGGACTTAATGTGTCCGTAGATAGTGCTTGTTTGGGGAATCGATATGGGCTATCCAAAATAATCCATTTAATGTGTGAGCTGCTTTTGTGTTTCATATTATACTTTGAAAAATGCAGTACATATAGAAATAAAAAAGATAAGATGTAATATATGAAATATTATATACATGTAGTTATTACACGTAATTTCCTCTAAAAAACAAGGATACAAATGGACCTAGGCTGAGATTGGCACGGGCTGTAGCACATGCCAGCATGTGCCTAGATCCGCCTCTAATAACAAGATTTGACAAAACTTTACGTTGGTTGTCAAGCTAGCGTACTCTCCTTGTCACCTAAATTTGGGACCAACTATGAAAATATATAGGTAGATTTTTTTTTTAAAAAAAAAAGATTTATGGTTGAAAAGTTTTTAGAAACAAAACTCTATTTCTGTATGTCATCGAGTCCATGTTTGGCCTCTATTTTCTAAAACTCATTTTTGACAATACATTTCATGGGATCCATAATTTTTATTAACTTCGCAACCACAACTTTTATTAAAATACATTAAATCTGATTTTCATTTAAATCAAACAAAGGCTAAGAGTCTCTTCTCGTATGTGTATGACATTCTCCCTTTGACAACATTGACTAGTTCGAATCTTGATTTGAAAGACATATTTCGATCCAAATATTTTCGAGAAGGGAACCTTCTATACATAAATTCTCATGATCATATATTTTAGGATATTTGTTGCCTCATCAAATACCCATCACTGAAAGTGGATGCCTTAGTCTAACCATTAGTGTAGTTCCCATTATCTCTCAATCAATTTATGAGTATGGCTAACGTTGGCTTAATGAAATATATCATGGGATCTTTTTCTTATTGCACCTGGTCCACAAGTCATTATCATATTATTTGGATGGGAATATATCTACGTAAAATGTTTTCAACGTTTTCTCTCATGTGAATGTTGATTTATATTGTTAAAAACTTTGATTATTTTGTAAACTTTCAATATTGGTAATTGTAACCTCTCGAGTCTCGATATGCTATAGTCAACTGCGCTATGCACATTGTGTATGACCAGTATTCTAAAATGCACGTATATGGCTTTGCATATACTCGCATATTCTTGATGCGTTTTCGAAACTCTTCGTATATGGAATATGCGTGAGATAATGCAATCAACCCAATATCAAAATGCACCCGTATTTGTGTTAAAAATTATGTCAAAATTAATATTACAAAGCCTATCCCATTTTTATAATTTAAAAAGCAGATTGAACGCAACAAATATCAAATTAACCAAAATCATCTAAACCCATGGATTATATACAGCAATTTGAATAATTTTGACATTTAGATAAAATCAAAACAAAAATTTCGTAGAGTTGCAAACTATCTACACCAAGCTCGAGCCTCCTCATTCTTCTGTCTTTTGCTAATTTTACTATCAAATGATGTTAGTAGTGCACAATCCTGAATTGTTGATAATTGTGATGATGAGAATGAGGTTGTTAACTTACCATCTAGTAAGATAAATTTTTTAGTTGAAATAAGAGAGTACGATGAAGATGATTTTGCATTTGACAACACGGAAGATTATTTGGATGAAGAGAGGAGATTGAATTGTAATATGATAAAGATCTAGATAAGATTTAAAAAAAATTAAACCAATTTTCGTATCTAATTTAATTGTAAGAATTGATTACTAAGTAATTATAATATTTATGATTTTGAGCAATATTTTTATTAAAATTTGAAGAATAAGTGTAAAATTCAAGTAATTGTAGTGTTTATAATTTTGATCAATATAATTTTTTTAAAAAAATTTGAAGAATATGTATAAAGTTCAAAAAATGCATTATTTTATTTATTTATTAGTTTAGAATATTTAAAATAATATTAAAAATTGAAAAACGCATAATTATGTATATGCTTCGTATAAGCACGCATATGTTTGATACTTGATTTAAACGCATTACGCATTTTAGAACTTTGTGTATGACTATTGAATTTGCCGTCTCCCTGACTTTTTCTTGCTTCACAATGCTATTTGTTCCTTTCTTGTTCATACTTTTTGTGTTACTTAAATTTCTGAGACTAGAGGTTTTTTTCCTAATCTATACGAGGATGAAAGGAGATAAAGCTAGCAAATCACAGCGAATTTTAAAAAAAAAAGTTGAAAAAGTGGAGATTGGAAAAATCTATTTATATTCCTGAAGTATTATATTTTATAGTATTTTCTTCCTATTTTATGAAAGGAAAAATTGCAACATTGCGAATTTAGCACCCAACGAGTCGACACGGCCGCCTATGCTGGATCCGCTGGGAAAAAAAAATTAATTAAGAATTATAAAAATAATTTTATGTGTGTGTGCGTGTTTTGTTGTATAATTTCCATTGAAATGGTGCGTAGATCAAGGCGAAGAGTGTCTGCCTTTCCATGTGAGATACCTCGGTTTGATTCCCTTCAGGCTTCAACAACATTCTCTTTATCAATTTTTAAACACGATAAATAATTACTAAATATTACTTAATAATTGTACCAATGTTCAACAAAAAGAAGTGTAGCTCATGTGGTAGAGGGGTCATCTTGTATATTAGAGGTATGGGGTTCAATTATATGCTTTTCTACCTTTTTTGTTTAATCTTTCAATACAATAAATAATAATTAAACAATTATATATTATTAGTTTTCGTTTTTGAAATAATTTCTTTATAAAATTTATTGACTCAAATTATTATTCTATGATATATATTTTTATTGTTAGGTTCTATTAATTTATTTTATAAAATTTAAATTTGGACAATCTAAGTGTCTTTTTTTATTTTTTTTAAAGCTCGAAAAATATTTTTTTCTTTTGGGGTCAAAAATATTTTTAGTTCTAAAAATCATTGTTTTCAAAATTTTGCATAACCTTCACCTAAACTCGGAGCTTATCTTTACTATTTAATCATGCTTTACGTATAACTGTTTCGTTTGAGTTAGTAAAAAAACTTGAAAACTTGATTGTATATATAAGATTGAAAAATGTATTTTTTTCCTTATTATTTTAGGTTGTATTTGATTATATTTTCAAATTTATATGACTTTTTTACGTTTTAGTGCATTTATATATTGATTGAAAAATTTTAAACATTATTTAATTAAAAAATAATAAACAATCTTATTATTACGGTCATCAACGATCGCCCAAACTGACTTAATATCCTGGATCCGCTACTGGTCCTGTAGCAAGCTATTTATGAACATTAGAATGAACAAATTTTGTTATCAACCCTTCATTGTTATTGCACAAAGTATTGACACTGGACGGTTCTATCACCCTTTTTTCGAGTTATTTTTATCCTTATGAAGGAAGTTATAGCCATATTTTCGATTGAAGTAAACAATAAATAAAAAGTCGAAGACCTGAATATGAAAAAAAATAAAAAAATTTATGCACATATATTTGAAAGTTCCATCGCAATATTTTTGTTGTTACTTCACTATTTAACACCAAATGTCCTTAATTTACTCATTATTATACTCGCGTCTTCAAAAAAATTTCACTGCATTTATTCTCAATCTTTTATTAATTTTCAAACTAGTTCCAAATAGTTTTCATCTAAAAATTCTATTAGAAAGATTTGTTTGTCTCTCATATTTTGAAATAAGCATAAAAACAAAAAACAAAAATGCAACAAAATATTTGCACCTCATCTTAAACTACATTAATAGAATATTTAGAAAACAATCATCATGTTTTAATTAATGAACATATTGGAGATATTAATGCGACTAAAAAAATGTATGGTTATAAGTACGTCAATAAACAAAGATTGAGAAATTATATTACAATTAAACAGTAGTGTGACGAATAAAATTTGTGGTGTTAATATAACCGCTATTTCTTATCAATTCAAATTGAAAAAATGAAAATAAAATAAGATACTCATGCACATATATAATTGAAATAATAAAGCCAGTTTTAAGAAAGGTTTGTTAATGTCTAAGCTTAGCCTATGTTTATTCATTCTCCCTACAAGGATACTTTTTCGAGAACGGTTTAGATAAAAATTAAATTTTTAATATATTTTAATAAAATTTGATGAAATATATAATTAAAAAATCGTAAATCTAATGAAATTAATTGTTGACTGTGTCTTATATTTTAATTAATTTTTTTAGTTGAATCAAACGAGCTAGCCAATGTAGCAATGAGTAAAAAGTTATTAAAAAGTGCAGTCAAGCATGCTTTTTTGAGAAAATGGAAAAAATTTAGACCCCTCTCCCCACGCACACGCACTGAGGAAATTACAGAGAAACGAGAGCAAATGGGTGCTTCAACTGTGCGGGCTCCATTAACAAGAGCTCCATTAACAAGAGGAGTCTTCTCTATAAATTCCTCGAATCCCAGGCTAAAATGAAACCACCTATACTTTTCTGTCTCCCTCGCTACTTCACTGGTACAAGTAAGAAGAGCAGCCGCTGCTTCAATGTCTTACGATAAGCAACTTGCTGCTGCCAAGAAAGTTGCATTTCTTGCTGCCAGCCTCTGTCAGGTTATTGTTATTATTCTTTTAATTACTGAATTTGATTCTATCTTCTCTGTTTTCTTCTTTCCTGCATTTCTTGGCCAACCGTGTGTTTGTTGTACATTTTAGAAGGTTTTGTGAATTTGAGCGATTCCCGGATGAAAAATTGCTTCTGTGGTGAATTTTGGAAATGACCATGTGAGAACATTGTTACTTTTACGTGTTCAAGCATTAACCTAGAAAAAAGAAATAATGGATTTTGTTGAACTATGATGTGAGGTATACAGAATAGATGCTTGATTGTTAAGGGATAAAATCCGAAGATGAAAAATATGGAACTATTACCTTTTAAGATGAAACCCCAAATCTTAATACGATATCAGAGGCTCCAAAGATCAATTTGATCCAATTAAGTTTCAAAAAACGATTACACGAATTTCAAGATTCATCCGTTGAAACGAGCCACCATTTTGCAGTAGTATGGGATTGAGCTATCCCTCTTAATGAGAATGACCTTTCAAAATGGAACTCCAAGTCTAAATATTGATTATATCTATATTTTTTAGTTCAGTTTGGCATTTATTTCTTTGATTGAGTCAGCAAGTGATTATTTAAGATTCTTGCATTGTTAGACAATTTAAATAATCAAAGCTTAAGCTTTTAGACATTGCTTGCATATCCATCATTTGAGTCTCAAACAATTATTTCAATAATTACATATCCAATTTGACCTGTGGACAAATATGCAAGTTCAACATGGAACAAGATTATGCAAAATTCTGTATCTAGCATGTGTCAGCCCTTTAATAACTAATGAATCTAACCTACATGTGAGGGGCGCATTGAGGACAATTTAAATAAATAAATTTGTCCTTAAACTTTTAGATGACGTGGTTCAACAAGAACTGCGTTTATTTATTTCTGCAGAATGAAGTATAATTAAAATCGGTTGCTGCTTCTTTTCACAGAAGGTGCAGAATGCTTTGTTGCAATCAGACGTCCAATCAAAATCCGATAAAAGTCCTGTCACAGTGGCTGATTATGGTATGCTGTTGCACTGTCAGATTCATTCATCTTATAATAGTATTTTGCATAACTTTATTCTGTGAAGCACAGATTATTCCATAACAATTGGTTGAAGAAGTATTGTCCATTTTATGTGGCTTATGCAGAAAATAAAATTATGTAAAACGCATAAGGTTTGTTACATATGTTGCACGGAAAAATTGCAGTTCCATTGGACTATGGAGTGAAGATCGAATTGAAGTTTTTTGGTTTTGTTTTTCCTTTAATAAGCAACTCAAACAGTTTTCAGTCGGACCCTGGATTGTTTCTTGAGAATCCTACTTGAACTGTAGTGAAAAATGGTGCCCTGGAGTTCATCATGTTATACTGAAAGATAATTCTTCGTCAACTGGCTGACGTTTCCTTTTGATGCGGGTTGAAATGAAAGTGGAAAAAAGTCATGTTAATATATTTGAGTCTTCATCTCTTAGGAGAAAATCAAAGATAAAACATTTACCTGCTAGTCCTCCAGATATTGCATCACATGCATATACAATAAATGCTCTTATTCTAAACGATCATCTAATTCTTAGGTTCACAGGCTTTGGTTAGCTTTATATTGGAGAAAGAGTTTCCATCGATGCCATTTTCGTTAGTGGCTGAGGAGGTAGCATCTGAACTTGTAGTTTGTTTTTATAATGGTTATGCAAAATCTAATTATCCTCATTTTCTTTTCCTATATGTAGATTTATTTTCATATTGCTACCCATCCAATATGTAAAAGTTCTTTATCGTTTCTTGTTGAATGTGTGATATAAAGTCTGAGTATTTCTAGGACTCAGAAGACCTTCGCAGAGAAGAAACCCAAGAAACACTAGTGCGCATAAAGGAACTTGTAAATGATACTCTTGCTAGGAATGGAATGAATCACATATCACCCTTGTCTGAGGAAGATGTGCTCGATGCCATTGACCGTGGAAAATCTGAAGGTGGTCCTCATGGTCAGCATTGGGTTTTGGATCCTATTGATGGTACCAAAGGGTGAGTGTGCAAAAAATCTTCATAATTAGTAATTTTTCCTTGGGCTTGCAATGCTGGATTGTTTCTCTTGCCTTGTGAATAATTAGTGGTCTCCTCATCGAATTGCTTATTATTTTTTGCTCTTTCAAATACGTTCTCTTAGTATTGAATTTATCTTCCAAAGTGAGTCGATGTCCTAAAATTGGATTAAGTATACTTAGATCATTGTGCCCGTCCTTGAAATGAGTTGTTTACTATATCTGGGGTACTCCAAATGGGACGAGAAGATACTAATACATATTGGTGGACCGGTTGGAGTTCTTAGTGAATTTGAACTCAGTAAAATTGGTACGAATGTCGTGAAATATGGTAAACTTATACTTTCCTATTCAAAATTTGCGTTTACAAGGATTTTTCTGAATTTCCCTGACCCAGATGTTTGTGAGCAGAATGTTTATGAAGTAGTGACTGAAATAAAAGGTATTAAGAAAATTTGATATCATCCTTCTTTGTCTAATATTCATAGAAAAATAACTAAACTGAAAAGAAATGTCAATTCTACCTAATATACCCAAAGTTTTTCAGATCATTCTCAGTTTTTAAACACTTCTCTATTAAAGTATTAGATCAGCTAATTTCTCAACATACATCACAAACATGGAAACATCTGTGAAGGTTATGCAACTGTTCTGCAACATGTTGGGGCAATTGTTCCAGACAGACAACTAATTGTCTGATTTAATATTCTCTCTCTCTCGGTGACTCTCTCCTCCCTAAGCTTTGGCTTTGAGAGTGCATTTTATAGAATGTATAATTCTTGCGAGCCCATTATTCATACAACAGTTTTATGCCTACAAATGCAGTTTTATGAGAGGAGACCAATATGCTATTGCATTAGCATTGCTAGACGAAGGGAAAGTTGTGTTGGGGGTGTTAGCTTGTCCAAATCTTCCTTTAACATCTGTTGCCAGCTATGATCGGCACAATTCTCAAGACAAAGTTGGCTGTCTTTATTTTGCTCAAGTTGGTGCTGGAACCTTTATGCAGTCTCTAGATGGCTCACCTCCAAGGAAGGTTGCTATTTCCTTGCGTACTTACATTATACGTTTGGCTAAGTTTTAAGTATAGCAAAAGTTACCGAAAATGTTTGAATACCTTACTTTTTTGCTAACTTTCAAGTAAAAAAACTTAATTATTTGAAAGCAACCCTACGGTAGTTTCAAACTAAGTAACTTACTTATTTCTAATATTGATTAAAAAAAAAAAAAAAAAGGAACCCTGCTGTGTGTATAGAAATATGCTGCTAGAAATTTGTCAAAATACACTTGACAGTTTTTGATTTGATAATGGCAAAAAAAAAAAAAAAGAAAGCAGACCAACCAGATGCTGATGTGGCAGGTGAAATTCTGGCATCTAGAAGCAGAGAAATCCCCAAAAAAATTATCTACTTAAAAAGGTCCTTATTTTCTTGTTAGTGGACTTTTTAATGGCCTGTTTGGACGGGATTAAAATCTAATTTTAATCTAAGTCAAAATCAAACAATCAATATTAACAATATATTTTATGGATTTCACATCTTTTCGACCATATATTTCAAAAACTTCTATTACAATCCACTAAAAATCTAATTTTAATCTCCACCAAACACCCTCTAAACTTTGTCAAACTTGCTAATATACTTTGATCTGCCGTTGAGAAGTCGAAACTGATCGTCCTCTTGTCTTTCAGGTACATGTTAGTGATACTACAAACCCTGAAGAAGCATTGTTCTTTGAATCTTTTCAGGCAGCACGTTCGTCGCACGATTTATCTAGTTTGATATTAGACGTACTACTTTCTCTATTTTCTCTCTTCTTCTTCTGCTCCCTGTCTCCGTGTGAATGTCTTGGTAGCAAATTTCTAATACTTCATTTCCTATCAGAAAATGGGTGTCAAAGCACCGCATGTTAGGATAGATAGCCAAGCGAAGTATGCTGCTTTGTCCAGAGGAGATGGTGAAATATATCTTCGTTTCCCTCGCGAAGGCTACCGGGAAAAGATATGGGATCATGCAGCAGGATACATGGTTGTCGCAGGTTGATAAATTGCTTCTCTCATATATTTATTGACTTGGTTATAGAATGGGGTCAAAATCACTGTTAGTAACTCAACTTATAGTGTTGTTTCACTTTAGTTAATGAACTGTTTTGTTCCAAGTTAGAGGTTGAACTTTCATTTTATTTTATATTAGGCACCCTGTCTATCTCCATCAGTCGAATTACCGGAAAAGATTGTATAGCATGATAAATCTGTTTTTGCATTATATTTATCATTTAACTAGGCAAAAACATGTCTGGTGGCCGCGTTGTGCTTTATTTTCTTTTTCTCCTTCTTCTTCTTCTTTTTTTTTTTCCATTTTTTGTGTTCCTTTATAGAAGTGCATTTGCTAAGCACTACTCGCCCAAAAATATGTGCTTTTGCCTGGATGGGCGGTAAAAACAATACAGTAACAGATTTTCCATGCCATGTCGTCGTTTTTGTCCCATGTCTACATTTTCGTCTATTCAGTTGGCCAAAGTGCCTAAACATGAATAATCTGCAATAAAATGATGGGCTTATATTAATAAATCCAGTGGCTGAAATTGCACCGTCTTATATTATTATTATTATTATTATTATGGGTATCGAAGATTCTGGCTGACTTTCATTTTGTAGAAGCTGGAGGTATTGTCACAGATGCTGCTGGGAATCCTCTGAACTTCTCGAGAGGGCGATATCTTGATCTGGACACGGGTATAATTGTCACAAATCAGAAGTTAATGCCCGCTCTGTCGAAAGCTGTAGTAGAGTCTCTGAAAGAGAGAGCTTCATCCATGTAATTTTAATCTAACATATGGTGATTTTATGTTGCCTATGGTTATGCAACAGGGAATGAGATAAGTTGTTTGCTAGATGTTACTATTGCTTTGTAATTGAGAGCATCTTGTTCTTAACTCATACCAGTCTTTCAGTAATAATAAGTTTCTTTTTCAGGCGAAAGAGAATTACTTCTTGAATTGTGTATGTTTTCTCTTGTGTGCTGTCGAAATGGTCTTGAAGCTTATTGTTTTCACTTAGCATTCTTCGGAGATATTTAACTTTATAGTTAAACTTTACTATTGTACACGTGTTTTATTTTGTCGTAAATATGCTATTATATTCTAAAGTCTCTTGTGAAGAGTTGGTTGTTATTGAATATTTTCATAAAAATGGAAAATTTGAATGATGGGTGCCTCTCTTGAATGAACATCTAAAGCTATGTCATGGTCAAAAGATTCACGAGTTGTTCTCTTTACCGATTTCTAATCGTTTTCTGCTTTCGATTTTCGAAAACAGTGAAAACGCGTTCTCTTTTCTAATTTCGAAAATGCGTTTTTGAAAATAGAAAAAAAATCGCACTGAAATCAGAAAACATCCAAAAGCACGTTTTGGGAATTTTGAAGCCAAAACACGGTTATCTTTAGAAAACACGGGAAATGACTTCTCAGCCTTATCCTCTCTCTCTCTCTCTCGTCTCCCATAACATAGGACTTACACTGGTATTCCATTTCCATACAAACCATAAGCACCAATTTTCAATCAAGATAAGGCTTTTCTTTTCTCTAATCGCTCAATATCTACAACCCAATCTTGTGGTGTAGAGAAGAGTAGAAAATGCTGTCAATTTGTTTGTGAATTGTTAGTAAGTTCAACTCTAAACCCAATAAGAATAAAGAAATTACCCCTCTTTTTATAAATCGTCAGTTTTGGTTTTTTGAATTGAGAATTGTATTGCTATGAGTGCTACACTTCAAGCTTCTCTTGTTTACAAGCCCTCATTCTCGCAATTCAATATTATTAATAAACCTCCCACATGCCCCAAGTCTTCAATTTAAGTTGGCATGTAAGTCTCTAAATAAATATTTGATTATTTTTCTGTTATCTCCGGCATGTATGTTTTAAAGAAAATTCGTCTGGCTAAGCAGTTGGAGAAGTTCAAAAGTACAGAAAATCAGGAGGTAATTTCATACACTTTTAGTAATTTCGATGAGGAATATTATATATGTCATCAATAGGCAATCTTTGCAATGGGAAGTTAATTGCTGTTAAGGCTTGCAGAAAAGGTTTTTATAGCATTGGAAAGCCTCAGATTCTTTGTCACACTCTCGTTGATCTATTGAGACAACTCAGTAGAGCTTTTGAAAATGTTAGTTCCTCATACTTGAAAGCATGGGCCATGGAATAAGCTTGAATATCTTTCCTAAATTGGAGTCAGATCTTCTTAGATTTAGCTGAGTCCTATCTGTTTGAACCATTACTAAGGAGTGGCATTGAATTCTTGCCTATGTATTTAGGCATTTACGATAAAGCCATGATTCATGTTTCCAATTAGTTTGCTAGAATCTATGTGACGATTTTCTCTTAAGTTCTTCATGCTTTCTCTGGACTAAATGTATTGGGTTCATATCTGAAAGCGTTGACATATATTGAATTCCACCATTTGTATGACTTTTGTGGTTGGAAGTGATTTTGAATGTCTGACACGTCTTAAGCACTCCTTTCCAGGCATATGATGATCTCATGAAAGCATTCTCGGAGAGGAACAAGGTGGATAATAATTTTTCTGGATTTTATTTGCTTATTATGTTGCATGATATTATGGGACATCATTTTGTTGCACTAGAATTTTGTCTCTGAAATTTTATTAATATTTGTCTTGATGCAGTTTGGAAATCTCCCATGTGGCTTTAGAGCTAACACATGGCTTATACTCCCTGTAGCTGCATAATCACCACCTGTCTTTCGTCCTCTCCCTGTGGAGGTGGAAAAATGGGGAGGAAATGGAGGTGGTCTAGGAAGAGATGGCAAAAGTGATTTGATACCTTATGCTCAAGAACTTTTGTCTCTAGCATCTATGCCATGCAAAACAGCAGAGGAAAGGCAGGTTCGAGATAGAAAAGCTTTTCTTCTCCACAGTTTGTTTGTCAATGTTGCTATTTTTAGAGGCATTTCAGCTGTCCGACATGTGATGGGAAAACCAGAATTAGGTCATTCTGGTGCAAATGGTGAAATAATTTATACAGAGAGAGTAGGGGACTTGAGGATAACTGTCATCAAAGATGCTTCCAATGCTAGCTGCAAAGTAGATACTAAGATTGATGGAGAACAGGCAACTGGAGTAAATACCAAAAGATTAATCGAAACAAACCTACTAAAGGGGATAACTGCTGATGAAAACACTGCTGCCCATGTAAGGATATGGTGGATATGATTTAAACAACGATGTCTTTCAACAATTTGTGCTCTTATTTATGTTTTGTCACACTTCTTTTTAAGAAATTTATACATGTTGATGGCAGGATGTTGCCACCCTAGGTATTGTAAACATGAGGTATTGTGGTTATATTGCTACTGTGCAAATACTGGAGATTGAGAATGCGAATGTGGGCCATCCATTGGAAAGCCTTTGATTTGGGTTTTTAATTTTTGAATTCCTGACTATGTCATTCTGTATTGCTTGTGTCTTTTAATCTTATTTTTCTTTAAATTACTTATTTTTGTCGGTTATTTGAATCACTCTGGTGTCCCTTTTCTTTTTGAAAAAACGATAGAGATCTTTTATTTAGAAATATATTTTTCGGGGGTTCTTTGTATGTGTTTGATGAGATTTGCTTTGTGCTGATGAGCATTATCTTTCTGATTCTGTCAACGTTTTATGATGGTCTATGGCATTTGATAAGCCTTGGAATGAGGTTATTTGTTGATGTTTTACTTTAACTTTAAGTAATATGTGCATGCAAAAAGATGAGAATCTAATGTTAATTTTCCAACGACTAGCATCAAACTATAAACCCAGTTTCAAATGTGGCAGATTTGTTTCCTTACTTCAGATTAGTTTTGCCTTTATATGTTTCTACTTCTGAACTCATTCTTCAAGATTGGATTCCTAATGGTGGAGAGTGTAATACAATAATCTTGAAATAGGTCAATTCTGGCATTACATAATGCCTATGATGTTAGATTACTTCAACTTTTCAATGATCCATCCCAAAGTTGGGACTCTTGAATTTCAAATACTTGAATATGCAGCTTTCGAACAAAATTATATGCCAGAAATTTGTCTCATTCGTTTAGGTGCTTTCTTATCTTCAGTTTTTTCCTTTTCTATTTGCTCAACTGGACTAACTTTTCTACGTATTAATTACAGCATATTGTGTTGTTGCCGTTCAATCTGTTGGCAGGCAGATTCCTATGGCATTTCTCGAGCGAATTGATTAGATTCCTATGGCATTTCTCCCCCTTTTTTGCAATTTGATTAGATTTGGTTGTAACTTGATGCTAATAATTCTTGTCACAAGTTACGTACAAAGATAAAAACAAGGACTTGCTAAATTTAATTTAGGTTGTGTTTTTATATCTAGAAAAAAATATTTTAAGATTTACCAACTTCAAAATTTATATGTTATTTAATATTATATTAACATTAAGATATTAAAATTTATTGAATAATCAAATTTTTTGAATAAAATATTATAAAAATATGTTATTTAATATTATATTAACATTAAACCATTAAAATGTATTGAATAATCAGATTTCTTGAATAAAATATTATAAAAAATATTCTCAAAATTTCAAAGTAAATGCGTTTTTCATTTTTATGTTTTGAGAAATATTTTTCAGAATGACAAAAAGAACGCATTTTCAGCAATTTCAAAATAGACACTCAAAACACAAAATTCAAAATGAATTCAAAACTCAAATAAACTTAAAAAATAATAATTTCTTAAAACACTGTCCAATCTTTCTTTAATTAAGTTGAGCCTTGCAATTACATAAAAAAGATGAAAGACCGAGCTTTTACTAATACAAAAATAAGAGTAATAATATTCATAGTCATTATTTTATGTGGTAACTTGTTATTATAATTTTTGATTTTAAATAATAAGTTAATACTTCAAATAACAAGATTACTGTAACTGCAGACTATGAATAGCATTAGTCCTAAAATAATTCCTTCCATTCCTTCTATCCCAAAATAGCATCCGCCCCAAAATAATTTGAATTCATACTTGAGCGTCATATCATTATCTAATAGCGAAATCAATAGCACAATGAAGATAAATATCAAGATGAACATGAGCTGATGGCGATAGTTGTGTAGATTTTCGCCTTTAAGCCAAAAAAATTATAGATTTGGCAGTGATGGTAGCGCAGATCTGACCTTGTGGTATTGGTGGCGGAGATCCGATTGGTGTGGTGTGAGTTGACGCGACAGTGCTAAAATTTTGCTGGGTTTGGATTGTAGATTTGAGATTTGTACATGATCGAATTTTTTTTATTTTTCATTTTTTAGCAGTGGGTAGGGATGGAGGAATTGGTGGTGATCGAATTTAAAAAGGTCAGTATTATTAAAATATATTTAGAAGTATAAGCAGCACAATTAAAATTTGAAAACAAACAATAGCTTAATTTAAAGTGAATAAAAAAGGACTCGAAAATGGCCAATGAGCTAACGTCTACAGCAAATAATTTTTCGACAGAGCATCCCATCCTGCATATCCATAAGAGATCCGTGTAGACGAGGCATGCTCCAAGAAAGAAACGAAAACTAGGAGGTGGGAAAATCAGGAGGATAGTCTTGTGGATGTCTTTCAATGGTTTCTCTTAGTGATTTCTCTTGGTCACCAAGGTTTGAAGGTGGAACATCATACACATCTGTAAAAATTTCTCCTATAGTTGGTTTCTCTACTTTCTCTGCATTTTGAATTGCATGCAAAACCTGTGGCAGGAGCAGAATCAGTTAAAAATGGAGAGAGTCAAGTAATGTACGAATTTTACAAATGAGTGAATCACAGTCAATAGAATGATACACAAGCCCATATAGATGAAATCAAAATGGCTAGCACCTTACTGTGATCAAACGAGTGTTATCAATAAAATTTACATTGATCGATGGCGAGAGTATTAACTGTTATTGTGATAATATCTAGAGTTCAACCTATGCGAATCTATGCCGCTATTAGAGATCACCTTTTAAGTTAAGAATCATCATATCATATGAACACAAACCGGGGACAGCGAGCACCCTAATAATGGGAAGTCTTAGATTTGATCACAGACATAAACAACGAGCATACGACAAGTGTGAAGGTGGAATTGCTAAGTAAATATATTCTTATTTAATTCCACCAACTATTCCACATCAGCAAAAACCATAACTGAAGCACACATGAATAAGAACGTAAATCCTATTAAACATGACTTCACAATCAATAAACGAAGAACACGTAGCATGATAAATAAAACGTGAAAAGGTAATAGGTTCAATTAAAACTCACCAATCAATTGTTGCCATGTGTTACTAACATAAATGACTTAATTACCCTTGAACTCATCAGAAATTTACAAATAAGTATAGTAGGGAGCAAAGAAGATTTTGAAAAGTTGAATATTCTCCGTTCAAATAGCCATTTCTCTGCTGGCACTTCTTTAAAGCCAGAATTTAGTTAGTTTAGGAGGGAAAACACTGGTTGGATGAAAGAAAATTGTTAATCTTAATTTGGAGGTCAACGATGTGCAAAGCACACACAAATTGGTAGTGGTTCACCCTCAACTTAGGAGCTACGGCCACTTGTCACTTCATTTTAACTCTAGAGAAGAAACGTGGTAGTTTTCTTCACTTCTACCTTGCACACAAAAAACAGCCTCCTAAATTAGGGTAATGATTAGGTTCCAGACATTCCAACATTCATAGCAGAAACGGTCGCATATCAAAATTCCATCTGAGTGCAAAATGCTAACATATGTAGATCATAGTTATAGTGCAAAGCTTTTATACGCTAACAGAAAAATCTTTGCCAAGCAAATTCTTGTTGAAACTACAGTAGAGCTGATTATATAAATCATCCGAGTTGAGCTTGATAAGATGTTAAATTTAAACTGGAAGTAAAGGGCCATTTCCTTTGATTTGACTAGTGCGATCAAATTACCTGCTTCCTAATACCATCACGGAGTTCCGATTCGGCAGGAGCACTCCACCAACCTTCCCTTTCAATCCATTTCCTAAATCTTGTTACAGGATCTTGTGCCGCCCTCCACCATTCGATCTCTTCCGCCGGACGATATTTGGAAGAGTCGTCAGACGTGGAGTGGTGTCCAGATCTGTATGTGAGTGCCTGTTGAAGAAACAATCAGCTCTAACAGTGACCACTTGATATATGAAATTGATTAAAGATATTTGGATAAAATCCTTCCCCATTCCAAGGACCCACAAAGTACCCGAATGGTGCCACAATCAGTCCGTTATAAAATTGGAAGTTCCTACTCTTAAACAAAGCATCCAATGATATGTATTGTGGTGTCACCTCAATCAAAATAGGTCTGCATTCACTAATGGCCATTTTACGTGCCACGCGAACAGCATTGTACACAGCAAGTGCATCATTACCGTCAACTCGGATGCTACGAACTCCATAAGCCTGACCTTTAACAACAATACCGTCGCCTGTCCATAAATTGAAGACCTCAGTTAAAAGGCTAAACAAGCAAATGTGCAATTGTGCAAATAGGCAATGAGAAGGGAATATACTTCGAAACTGATCCATTACTGGGGTGCTGATGGCCCATCCATTGTTTCGGCAGAAAAATATGACTGGTGCCTCCATAACTGCCGCAAAATTTAAAGCAGCATGGAAGTCTCCCTAATAATATTCATGTAACAGAAAATTACGCAGAAGACGTTAACAAATTGAGTCCATGTGAGCATAAAGAAGCCAGAAATGAAGCATTTCCGCCACACCAAAAACCCAATAGTTCTCTCATATATTCCATTCCCACAATAAGAATGAGCCACATGAAAATAAGTGTAGTTGAGTGAACAATTTGAAATCTGGAAAAGGTAACAAAATCCAACATTTTCAGGAACAAAGTCAAAGTAACAAAATTAACTGAATTCAACTAGAACCCCAGAAAAGCTCAAATTATAGCAATATGAGAATATATAGCGTAAAAACTGTTAATACTAATGGATAACATAGAATGTAGCAACTTATAGATTGATTGATGAAAATGAAAAGGAAGGAATATAAGGTCTCTATACCGTACTAGTGCCTCCATCTCCGAAATATGTAATGGTGCATGCATCGCGTCTATCCATCTTCAGAGAATAAGCAGCGCCAACAGCATGAGGAACTTGAGTACTGATACACAATTACCCCCATGAATCATGATTTAGTATTTGACAAATTTATATAGTGGTTTGTCAAGCTTGATAAAGTTTGTCTCTTACGCTACTGTTGATGCAACGGTGAAATAATTGTGTTTGTTGGACCCATAATGGATAGGCATCTGTCTTCCTTTCCCATTATCAAACTTGTTTCCAAAACACTGATTTGCAAATTCTTGTAGAGTAAATCCCCTCCAAAGTAGAACTCCTGCTTCCCTATACTGCAAGTGAAATTTAATTTATACATCAATAGTAATGTAGAAATACAATACAAGGAGATGCTGATTTTGAAGGTAGGTTGAGAAGGATATATCACGTGAAAGAGCAATGTCTTTTAAACATTCCTTCTTAAAATATTTCTATGATTTCTCCCACCTCTCTTTGTTTATGCATGCAAATGTTGGTTCCTGCTCAAACTAGTTCTGTGATTATTGCATATCAGCAGAAAAGAACTAGTGATTGAAGGGCACGAGTCATCAGAAAGAGAATTTCTTCAAAAAAGGTCTTGGTTTTTAACAATAAATTTCAAAATTAAGGTTTTTATTTTCAGAAGGATATACATCTTTAGTCCTATGAACTGAATCTTCAAACGGATTCGAAGAGTCTATTTTAGTCCTAGGAATCGGACATTCATAATTTCTTATGTTATATTCATTATGGTTTCACAGAGATGAAGGTTCATTTACTTCTTACATATGCAATAGAAACTACATATACAAATGTGTCCTTCACTCCATCACCTCTTTCGAAGGTTAATTGGCGATCCAGCTATACGCAAAAGCATGTACACAGAAAACATGAGTGGAGCCACATGAATCTAATACCAGCAAGATCTTATCATGGCATATAGAATGTATTTGCTCATGAATCGGGGTAGCTCATTTGGCCATGTCTTGTGGTTATAGTGATTTTTAAAGGTTTTAATAGATCTAGACTGTTAGATTAGATTGAGTTAAGGGTTAAGATTATTAGTCAAATTCATTGGTAGGAGGAACCATACTTGTGTATATATATTCTAAGTAATAACAATCACATTCAGAGAAGATGAATACTTATATAAGCAGATATGCTCGTAAGTACTATGCAGTGGACAGAGAATAACATTAGGTTAGTAGTGGTGGATTGACCTTGCCAAAGCACTTAAAAAAGATGTATTATGAGCATGTTTGGGTAATCCTAAAAAATTTATAGTTTAAGTAACCTTTTTCACCAAACACGTTTGTAACTTTTTCTACCGTTACTTTTTTGGCAGGTGCTTTTAGTTTGAAACAAACACATTTAAAGTAAGTCTTTACTTACCGCAAAAGTACTTTTCCTTTTTCCTTTTTCAGTCTTAGCCAAGCATGTTTATCAGAAGATATGCCAGTAAGATCATAACCAAAAAACCTTTCACCCATAAGCCACAAAAGAAAGTTTTAAGATCTATATGTACTGATAATCATGGATATTTCATAGATATTTTGCTCAAAGAAAGAACTCATTTACGAGGCAATTAGTTTTCTGCATTAGGGAGTCAAAACTTTTATGGCTCAACAAAAACTTCAACGTGTAATGTGTAGTGCCTTATTTTAGGAATGCTCATTAACCTGAGGAAACACAAGATCATCCATGTGAAGTGCAGCTGCAGATGCAATGTTGATGGCCTCTTCTCCAATTGCAGTGACATAAAATGATATTCTTCCCTGCCTTTGTGCTTCATAGAAGATAGTGTCCATAATTTGAAGTGTAACCATATGTTTATACATTTTCACTGCCATTTCTTCATCAATCTGAGCACATTTCGAGGAAGAAAAAGGTTATTTACCTGTTGAACCAAATTACAAAACTATGCAAATTGGTTGTAAGATTGATACTATATTAATTTTGGCGCAATATACCTGTACACAGTCATCACTGACTGGTTGACCACAGTCATCAAGAACCTGGTAGCAGCGAATTCGCTCCTCTTGCAATTCAGACATGAATTTCAAATCTGAGGTGAACTTAACCATTCCTCCAGGAAAATTCAATACCTGCGGAGAAACATGTTCCACATCTATCAAAAGCAATGTTGCACACGTGCTTCATAAACACACTGGAACAGATTTTATGCAACTTTAGTGAAAAGCAAGACTTTTGGATAAATTCAGGAGCTTCCATAACCTAGTTGCTCCGCGCCAAATAAAAAAATAAGACTTCAATTTAGGATTTGAATTAGAAATATGAAAGCATGGAAAATGTTTTGTTTTAGCAACACACCCTAACTTCAGTACACTTCTCAGATATGCTCTTCTAGCCTTGTCTACATGTCTCTTGGGTGAAAAGAAGAAAAGGTCTAAAGGAGATAATTATACAAAACAATTAGCAAACCAAAAGCATTGCTCCTTTAATAATTAAAACGGTACAAGGTTGTAAAATCTGTTAACACACAGGAAAAGAAAAAAGGGTGAATCAAAGTAATTATGGGGAAACCCAGTTAGAGAAAAGATAAACTAGATTATAACCTCAAGAAGCGGTTCACGTTTGACACTGATTTCTCTCCAGACTGATGGACGATTTACATGTCATGGTCTAACTTAACTGTCTCAATCAGAAGAGATCAAGAATATCTCATGATTAAAAAACAATAATTTGATGGTTTGCTATCTGTTTGCACCATTAGAATTTCACCCAATATTCTCATGCAGAGCAGGGGGACAAGCTGGAATCATTAGCAATATAATGGGTTATTACCATATAACGTGAACAAATACCTACAATCAGTAATTCATTAACACAAAAACATGCACATAATCATCCTATCTTTTATGACTTCGGATAATGGAAAATGAAGCTCACTAAAAGATTCTTTATTTTAATCCTCTTTTAATAGAAATAAGATCAAAAGTAACCGCAAAGATTCAATTTTTGTTAATATATTAGAGTAATGTGGATAAAAATCACATTTGGTAGTAGTCTGCTTGGTGTGAAAATCTGTGTGCATATCGACTACTAAAACTGGATGATCCAATTCCATGCAGGGGCCATAATTTAGAAGCCAAAAATGCAAGGCCAGAATCAGATTATTGGCTCATATTATGTAAGATGACTATTGCTTCCTCGCTCCTGCTTAACTAAACTGCATAATGAAATCATACTTTAAGTGACAGCAAAATATAAAGGTCTATTTCTCTTCCACTCAACATTTATCTGAACTCCAGTCGTTCATATTTTCCATAAATGTCATAACTTTACAACAGATTACAATCAATACGCATCAGAAATGCAAACCTATCACTAGAAGAGTACCTGGGCATCATTATCGCTGTGCATAGAATCCAACTGATTCTCAGGTCTAACAGATTTAAAACGGTGAGGGATGAAAAGGGTCGGCTGGCATGACTTTGTTGTTGGGTATCTGAGATATTTAGACAAAGATGCGTGATTATGAGTAAAATAAGAACTCCAAGAACTGGGGTTGACCATGCCCAGAAAACCCATTTTTGGATTCAAACGACACAAAATTCTTTTCGATTTTGACACGTAAAACGCCATTGAATTTTCGGAAGATGAATAGGAGTTGAAGATTAAAGATTAATATGATAAAGATTACCGAGAGAAAGATTCAAAGCACAGAATTGTTCGGAGATGTTACATTGGGGCTGTAATCGAAATGGCAAGTGGATGTCAACGCCAGATACGTGGCAAACTCAAACATGTCGTGTTTCTTTTATCCGTTTGCCAATTTTTCAGTACTTAGCCAATTTTTCAGCCGAAGATGACCAGATGGCTTCCTCAGACGGTCTGTCCACTCAAATTCATAGCAATGTACATGCACAGTAGAGGCACACAATATGTAAATGAAAGGTTCATTAGGAATCATTCTCAATTTTTTTCGGCGAATTAACTGAGATGGCCGCGATTGAAATTGTATTTGTGCAACAGCCTTTGACCAAATTATCAAAAATAAAATGTAATAATTATTTAAAAATGTGAATGGATGATTTTAACCTTTCAATTTTCCCCCAAATTAAAGGGCGACTGACCCTATTCTTCCTCAAATTAGAGTTTCAGTCAATCAATCAAACTCTATTTGTCTCCATTTCTCACTTTCGAGACTTGTACCTCAAACTCTATCTTCGTCTCCATTTTCTCAGTGACTCGTTGAACCACCTTTAGGTACTCTCTTGCAAGCGCTTGAATCTGTATTGTATTCGCTTCTTTTCTTCATTTTGTTTTCATTTTCGTGAAAGAAATTTAATGTAAGTCTATTCATTTTTTGCTGTCTGAAAATTGTAACGATATATGTTGTTTTTGTTCTAGTATAGCGATCATTTACTTAAATTAAGGTTAGTAATCAGTGCTATATAGTTTTTGCACTTTGGGACGAGCATTTAACCTCATGTTTACCAATTTAAGTTGTTTCAATTCACATCTGGTTGACTCGTTCATTCGTTCTTGATTCTGTTGTTTTTCGTTTAGGATTAGAACACAATAAGTGCTATGCTAATTTAACAGGAAACTATAAACAAAAGTTACAAACTTTCCATGACCACTCGGGCCTAAGGTAGTTTCAAGGTTATTTGATTTTTTCATTTCTATCTTCTATTTTCTCTCTTTATTGATGACATATTTTCCAGAATTTAATGTCCTAAATCTACACCATTCGTAACTTTATGCAAAAGACAAAGGCAATGTCGTTTTCAGACCCTAACCATAAATTAAATATCTTAGAAGAAGGTTGTATGTGATAGAAAGTTCATTAGTTGTATATGAATTAACTGGATATGTTTTGAATAGGGGAATGAGTTCAAATGTTTTGTTGTGAAGTACATAATGTTTGCAATCTGTACAGAATTTATTTTATCTTATTGTATGCTTAACTTAGTTTAAATAGCTTATGCATCTTGTTCGTATACTTTACTGTCATCAGTTGTTCTAATATTTGTACATGTTTTATAATTTGCAATGTTATGGAAAAGATTCAAGTTGGCGCTACAATTACAACAAGATGTAGACTACATGTAGTACAAGATGTTTATGAGAAATTAGATACAAATTATAAAAAAAACTCTGCGAGAGCTGCTTCAGATCTCCTCTTCAATTGAGGGATATAATTTTGACTTCACAGGTTATACATCAATTATTATTGCGAAAGATGAAGATCGGTAAAAAAGAAGTATGGTTTAAGATAGAAAACAAACGAACAAGATTTGAATTGGAAGAATTTGTTTTAGTAAGGGACTTAAATGCGGGTAATGATAACAATGTAGATAAGAATTTGGGGGCGGAATGTCGGATCGTGAAAGAATATTTCAAGAAAAGTGTAGGGAAGATTATGAAGAGAAATGCTTACAATGCATTTTTATGTTGCAAGAAAAGAAAGAGTGATAAGTATAAGTTCGGATTGATCGTAATCTTGGCATACGTCATGTAGGCCACGAAGGAAAACACCTACATCGATTTATGGTGGCTGAACTTGGTGGATAATCTGGACAGGTTTGAGAAGTATCCTTGGGAAAAAATTTCATTTGAATACGCAATGAATGTATTCAACGTGAAATGGGAGGTAAATTGAAAAATTAGAAAGTCGGAGGAGAGTCACGTTGTCGGTATTCGTTGCACCCTTTCCCCTCGCTATAATAGTATGAACAAACNGGTGGATAATCTGGACAGGTTTGAGAAGTATCCTTGGGAAAAAATTTCATTTGAATACGCAATGAATGTATTCAACGTGAAATGGGAGGTAAATTGAAAAATTAGAAAGTCGGAGGAGAGTCACGTTGTCGGTATTCGTTGCACCCTTTCCCCTCGCTATAATAGTATGAACAAACAATACACTTGACTTGTATTATTTTTTATATATAAGTTTGTGTCATGAGATAATAATGTTTGTTTTACAATAGATTTGGACATTTAAAGCAATTCCAACTTTGGGAATGAAGTTTGTTACAAAATATTCGGATATAATTCCAAGAATGGTCGCTTGGATAATGCCGAAGAGGTTAGCGTCTGTCGCCATTGATAATGTATTGAAATCGAAAGAGTTAATTCTACATTGATTCCCACTGAACTCGAACTCGATGATGTATATTGGAAAGAGTTGACATCGATCGTGGGAGAAGATGAGAGTGCTTCACACCATTTCGAAGGAGATGAGACTGAGCATGATGTCGAGTCACATCATGCATTCCACCAACACTCTCCCAGAGCATCTCAACCCCCATCGGCATATCATGAGATCAACATAGCGGATTTATTGAGAACAAAAATGAAAAAACTTGAGAGAAGGCTACAAGCAGTCATATCAACTCGACTTGATCAGGTGGAGAAAAAGGTTGACAAGTTGGTTGAATTTCTTGTGTTGGGTCGATTCCATTCAGCGATTAATGCATTTGATGGTGCCACTAGTATCATAGTTTATGTACCAGAACATAAATCGAATGGAGGGTTGGAAAATGAGGCTGGATTTGATGATGTGACAGATGTGCCTGCAAATGAAAGAAAGGTGTAAAAGAAGGATCCAAAGTTAGAATAGGAGGTCAAAGTTAAAACATGAGGTCAGAGGAAAGAATGTAGAAGGGAACGGAGCTGAGATTGGATGTAAGGATAATATAGAGGAGCAAGAAAAGGAAAAGATGGTCAAAGAAGGTGTAGGAAGCATCCCGACGTAGAGAAAGACATCGTTAATTTTGTGACGTCTAAGAAACATGAGGCAGATGCGAATGAATCCACTCAAGGTATGTAAAAAACAAATTGATATTCAGCTTCATGTTATTACCTCCAAATTAAACAAATTCTAGATTTCTCCCTTCACGGACCCGACATAGAGGAGAAAGTTGACGGACATCGATGTATATGATCCTTATCAAGAAGTGGATCCCGTGAAAGTTGAAGCTCTTTATAAATGGATGGAAACTGCATGTTTTAGGTAAATTATTATACATAGTTGGAATTACATGTGAAAGCAATGATATTATTACATAAATATAACTTTGTGTCGATTTTATTGTATACACAGTGAAGTTATACCTTTGCGCTTTTATAATGTTCAAGCAAAAATTTTGATCGACCTTTTAAATGAGGATGGTTGGATTACTGGCAATATAAGTAATACAACTTTAATGATTATACGATAATATTACACAAGAATTCAGTTTGTATTAATTAGTTTCTTTGGATAGATTATGAACGAGGCCCTCTACCAGATATGAGAAAAGGCTTTCAAAATTTTCAATTTATTTCGACAAGATTGTTGCATAATGGATACTTTCTTCTATTAATTTGTTGTCAATGCACATGGCAAATTGCAACCAAGTAAATAGCACAATTTTAGTAAGAGTCTGATCAATTACGTGAGAGGGGATACTCCGGAGCTCGGTAAACCTTGGAAGGATTGCAAATATTTGTATATTCCTTACTGTACCGACAACCATTGGTCCGCAGTTCAAATCGACTTGGAGGAATGAACAAGTTTTATATTCGATAGTCTAAAGGTCACATTCGTAGGGCAGCGTTGGAAGCTTACAGTCTACCTCTACAAAAGGTTATTCCGTTATTGATAAAATTTCATGTCACAAGTGAAGACAAATATAGCAAGGAGAAGTTCAAATTTGAAAAAGTGACAAGTGTTCCCCGACAATTGAATGTGTAAGATTGACTAATTTCATAATTGGTAGTACTATATTATTTTTAACTGTTGAAAAGTGATAAGCGTATTTTCTACACTTATTTGGGGCTTGAAATAATAGGATTTTACTGTTCTTTTGGCAAAATACGACGTAAATTGTGTTATATTGTATCTTGTAGGTAAATCTCAATGTTTGACGAAGAATTGAAGAAAAGAGTGCAAAATAGCGCAACAAT
>CAIGRN010166728.1:0-10918 GCA_903798345.1 Fraxinus anomala | reverse complement strand
CAGGAAATGATTGGTATAGCTGACCCAGAGATTTGGTAATAGGAATATTAAAAGGTTGGGGAACTCCCATCAGTCTTCCTTGGTGGAATTTGAAAATCTACTGAGGGGTGTTTTCCATAAAAAATTAAAATACTATTGGTAATATGACTAAGTTTGTTGTTGACTTGTTGCATGTGTTTATATATACATATTTATCTTAAATGCAAATTGTTGATACTATCTATGCTGCGAGGTTTAACAGATGTTCTTAATTTTGTTAATAAAAAAGTGATGTAGCTGTTCTTTTTATGGATTGATGGAATTGTACAAGTTATTATACTTTGCTTGAAATCTTATTATTCTCTTGTAGATACTGGAACAAAGACATTGAGACAGCTACAAGCGGAGGATGATGATGAAGAGAGGTTCCAAGCTGACCTTAAGAAAGCTGTACGGCAAAGCCTTGGTATGTGTCTTGTCAACTTTTCCTGCTTTTAATTTCTAAATTGAAGCAACCCGGCGAATGAGTTAGCCAATTGTAAAATTATGTTCAGTTCAAGTTGGTGATTTCAGGAGAAGAATGACCACACACAGTATCCATCTTTCCCCCATAATCCAAAATGCGCTTGACATCAATCTGTTTTTCTGCTGAAATTACTAAGATCTGATTCGTTTAACTCACGTTGAATGTGCTTGTATATGTTTCTCTGTTATTTTCATATTTTTATATATTACCCTGTGCGGCTTTACTCCTTAGCGTGATAGAGGCTTTCCCCTATTTATCTTCACCTTTCCTCTTTCTAGCATTTAGTTTTTTTGGATTTATTCTGCTGAGTTTGTTAACATACAATATGTTGTCCAAATTATTGCATCAGCATTGAGTTCCCAACTGGGTACTCCTTGGGTTTGGAGTTTGGACCCAAATATTATACACCATTCCTATATGTGTCCATGTTCTAAGTTCTGCTTTCTCTGAACTATTTTCTATGGTTCTGTTCCTCCGCTGAAGATGCACTTGATGCATGCTCTCTTTCTCTGAGTCCTAAAAGTTGAATTTGGAGGTTAGGTTGTTTTAGGTCGTTTTGTTTATCCAACCCCAAGATTCCTGACTTCATTCAAACTAAGCCGTTGCTAAGTACATACAGAAGCAAGATAAGCATATAAAGTTGACTTCCTTATTTGTCGAGTTGCTTACATGTTCTTTTGCGTTGTGCTTCATATTTATGCTAGACACGTTCCATGCACATCGAAAACTGCCTTTGACGTCAGGTTCACCAATGCCACAAAAGAAGCTCCCAGAAATCAGTTACTTGGCTGTTTCATCTATTGAAGTCCCGAGTGATGGTGTTAATGGGACAGATGGATATGGTACAGGGCTGAAAAACGAAGTTGGTGAATATAATTGCTTTCTCAATGTCATAATACAGGTTGTCATTAGAGAGCATTTTATAGTTTGCTGTTTCGCTAAGATTTCTCCTTATCTGTTTATCATTGTCTTGAAAGCAACATCTTTCCTTCTGCTCGAGAATTCATTTCTTTTGGTTTTCAGTCCTTGTGGCATTTAAGACGTTTCCGAGAAGAATTTTTGAGGAGATCATCTTTGGAGCATGTTCATGTTGGTGATCCTTGTGTCATATGTGCTTTGTATGATATCTTCATGGCTCTGAGCAAGGCGTCCATAGATACACGTAGAGAAGCTGTTGCGCCTACTTCTTTAAGAGTTGCTTTAAGCAATTTGTATCCTGATAGCAATTTCTTCCAGGAGGTAAATTACACTGCTGCTAATTTCATTAAAAAACACGTTTCTTCATTTCCGAATAGATAATTGATCAGAAATCATTGTCCGATAATATTATGACAACCTTCAGGGTCAGATGAATGATGCTTCAGAAGTGCTGGGGGTTGTATTTGATTGTCTGCATCAATCATTTACTCCTGCACCTTCTGTGTCCGATACTGAATCGGTAGATAGCAACTGTGTGGGCTCCTGGGATTGCACAAATGGTTCTTGTGTTGCACACTCACTTTTCGGAATGGACGTATTAGAAAGAATGAATTGTTACAACTGTGGTTTGGAGTCCAGATATTTGAAGTACACATCTTTCTTTCACAATGTTAATGCCAGTGCTCTCAGAACAATGAAGGTACGTAGATCCAGACATACGTTTCTACAATTCTTGTATATCCTCAGCTCATTGAGGGGAAAAAATGCTTACAGTTATGATAATACTTATTCTGATGGTGGAGTAAAATGGGAATTTTACAGGAATTTTGAGTTTGCCAAAATGGTCAATTTATGAACTGCAGTTAGTTAAAATTTTCATCTTTACCTTGTAGGCTATGTGCCCAGAAACCTCTTTCGACAAGCTTCTAAACCTTGTTGAAATGAATCACCAGTTAGCTTGTGATCCAGAGGATGGTGGCTGTGGGAAGCTAAACTATATTCACCATATTCTCTCAGCGCCGCCCCATGTTTTCACTACAGGTGACTTTCCAGTTTCATTTTTTATCTATTCGTTATTTTAGGTAGTGTGCCAAAAGATGGCTCAGAAGTTAATTGAATCAACACTTCATTTCTACGAGCCACTAATATATTACATTTTCCATGTTTTCTAGTTCTGGGTTGGCAGAATACTCGTGAGAGTGTCGAAGACATAACAGCAACATTAGCGGCCTTGTCAACTGAGATTGATATAAGTGTCCTTTATCGCGGTCTTGATCCAAAAAATAAACATTGTGTGGCTTCAGTGGTAAGCTTTCTTAGCCCTTGTTTGGCACTTGTTTAATTATAAACAATATCGATCAAACCTACTTTTTATCCCCATAGGGCCCATAAATACTACCTACTTATCCAACTCTTATTTCTATCTATTTATAATTTAAACCGATTATAATCTACAACCAAACAAGCTTTTAATCTTCTTCTATGTAGTTCGGGTTTTCTATATTTTTCTTTTATTGAACCTTATAAAAGTGGTAGAGCTTAAGGAGTGAGAGCTTTATTTTTCTTCTGCATGTATGTTCTTTGCAAAGAAATGTGTATTGTCTCGAGATCTCGTGCAAAGACATTGCCCTAACTGATCCAAAGTGCAGTGAGTGCCAATGTCCTGTAAAACCCATTTATAATGTATTCAAATTTAATTATTGTGTAGATAAATGAACTTTCCGTACCTTAAATTAACCATGTATTTGTGTAAATTGATTTATTTTGGTTAAAACACCGTCAAAGCCTGGGCAAGATGTTTTGGTCTACATCTAGAACCAATGGGGTGGTGCAGAATGGGGGCTTAACCACCTGACCTTCAGATTTACATAAAGGGGAGACACAAATAGTTTGGGAAAAAAATGACTTACTACGTCACTTAGAGAATATCGAGATAACTAAGCAAAATCAAGCCTAAGCAGTCGTACAATTTTTCCTCTTCTACTCTTGAGCATGTAATATCTTCTCCTGGAAAAAAAAAAAAGAAAGAAAATGGAGAATAATTTTCTCCATACCAAAGCATTCTGATGTTAAACAAGTTTGAAGTCACCCTCTTGTTGTAGCCTCAAGTTTACTTAATTGTTTCCTATCCTTGAACTTTTTCATCTCTAGGTTTGCTATTATGGGCAGCACTATCATTGTTTTGCTTACAGTTACGATCATGAACAGTGGATCATGTATGATGACAAAACAGTAAAGGTATAATTGCCTGATTCTCGCTGTGTATTATATCATTCTTTCTGTTGTTTTTTGTCCTTCATCTATACTTCATGTCTAGGTAATTGGTGGCTGGATTGATGTTCTTATGATGTGTGAAAAAGGACATCTACAACCCCAAGTCCTCTTTTTTGAAGCCGTAAATTAACACTTTAGGTTAATATAACGAAGATATGGGGTTTAGCATTGTCTTGAGCACAGTGATGCACTGATGAATTCTGGCTGTGCACTGAGTCAAGCTTTCAAAATCTTTACTTTCTGTACTTGCAATGCTGATAACAAGCTCAGAATTGTATTATAAAGTCAAGATTTCTGTTAAATGATGAAGAGAAATAGCAGCAGTTACCTATCAGAGACGAGGAAAGTTTGATAATGTTTTGTTTGAAGATTGGAAAATCAGAAATAGGTTTTGGTGCTCATGATACTCTGGGACGGTGAGTCTATATGGTGTTTTCTTCAAATTCCGGCATCTTTCCAATCTGGTATGGTCGAAGACTGAGCTGTAAAAATAACCACCACCTGGGTTTTTTGTTGGAGCATGTGAAAGTTCAATGGGAACTATCCTGGATGGTCGATGGATACTACAATTGTACATAGAAAATTCTTGTACTTGGGTTCAATCTCTATTATTTTCTGATACAAGGAAGTTATGTATAGATCAGATCTCAACTCCATGGGTGAGTTACCTGTGGCCTAGGTAACGACTCTCAGTTTTCGTTGGGAAATTTTTTGCTCAAGTCAGTGTCAAGATGTCTTCAAATGTTATGATACGATGTTGATGTTGGCAAAAATTAATGATATGAATATACTTTTGATCTGCTTTAAGGTTTTGAATTGCAACTTTCCGAGTATATGGTTGGATTTAGTGCAATAACATGTATGTCATGGTTTTGATTTTCTCAATTTTAGAGGGCGACAAAAGTGAACAAGTGGTGTTATTCCTTGTATTTCTCATTTTATGAAAGCACGACAGCTTTATATATAAGATTTTCAACTACCCTTCTTGATCTTGAAATATATTATCCTTGAAAATTAATCCCTCTACCATCCACACCATGGAATCCACATTTTGTCTAAGCCCTCCGGGTTTTGTTTGCTGACCGAGCCATGGAAATACAACTAGAAGAAACAGCCGTCATGCACTTTGGCCGCCTCCAACAGCACCTCAGCAGGGCCTCTTCCCGCCATGATTTACTCGATTTTGCTCTTACCAAATAGGCCACAGCACGCCGCATGACAACTCAAACTAGTCAGTGGGAAGTCTATGATAAATTTCTCCACTAAAGTGACATCGGAAGAACACATGCAAGTTAAAATTCAGCTAGATGATGGACGCCCCAATGAAACATGGATCTTCCTACACGCAAATTTTGAAAAAGTAGGGAAATGTGAAAAGATCTTCAGATAAAGATCCTAATTTTTGCCCGATCGGGTCTGCCTTCATCATCTTTTGGGGCCTCTACTCTGGCATCCGAGGAGGCAGGGGCAACAACATTTGAAATTCCACTACTTTCTCCCGTGTCACGGCCTTAGCAGCTCTTCTCTAGTGCCTATTTCTAGAAGCCTGACTTTGTCGATGCCTCTTTCTAGGCATTTCCTCCTGCGGCCTCTCTAGGACTTCCGAGTCTGTCAACACGCAGACAGACTTCGCTTGATGAGGTTCCTTCTCGTATGTAGGTAGGAACTCAGGTTCCTCCTCAGGTTAGCCTACTGCATGGAGGCTTCCTCCAGCTCGAGCTTGGGAAGTGTCCATTGGTATTTCTCTGATGGAAGGGTTTGGCAAAATGAACGACAATATGTGATTATCAATATGACACGCAATCTACTAATGTCTCTGATGTCTAGTATAGCATCAGTGGCTACGTTTGGTGCATAGAGTAGGGTTATGTTGGACAATAACTATATGTTGATAAAAGATATACTTGAGACTAAAATGTGGTCGAACGACTTTAAATTTTTAAATTATCAAGTTCAAGATAAGGTTGTTAGTGCAATTTCTAAAATTTCCAATAGTTGTATCTTTAGAAGTTTTTCAACTAACTAAACTACAAGTTTTCAATGTTACAATAATCTTTTTAAAAAATTGTACACAATAATTAACTAATGTACAAATTTAACTCTTATCATGTAGGTTTTCGCAATTCCAGATGAAGGAGAAGGATCTTTGCAACTTTAATTATTATTATGAAACTTCATAGCTTAATTTAATTTTATTAAACACACTAACAAATTTGATTTTTCAAGTTTTTTTATTTTAATTTGTTCTTAATTTTCAACTATTTCTTGAACCAGAACAATAAAAAAATTAGGGGTTTCATAATTTTCTAAAACACATTAAAAAATTTTGATTTCTTAGAATTCCCCATTTTTAAGTTTTCATAATTTTCCACAATTTTGAAACTACAAAAAATAAATAAATTAATAAAAATTCAGCTTTTGTAAAACAAAAATTATGGTGCCGCTCCCCCACTTTGAGCTACGAAATTTACTGGTACGCTGGCTCCTAATCCCACCTTACGATCAAAGACTTAAAAGATTATAATTTATTTTACTTTTATAATAATATGTAATATTGTAAATTATTTATGTCAGATGGTAATGAAACGATATTAAAATATCCTCATTCTCACCTGATTTATTTTTAATTTTCACATACATTCTAAATTTAAAAATATAAAATTAAAATGAAAAAAAATAAAATTCGGACAATACAAGAAACCCCTCCTTGATTTCTCAGTGGATGGGGAATTCCTGTCCCGGATACCCGACACAGAGTTATTGCCATGAAGTCGATCAAATACCAAGCCAACATGTGAGATAGTTTCTTGGTTTATGGATGTCTCGTAGAGATACAACAACTCTATTGCCAAATCCAAGCAGGTGAGGATGTGCTTCACGCAGTTCTTGCACAACTTGCATTTTATCGACAAAATCATCAAGAGCAGCAAGAGATCTCATCTACAATGCCAATAATGGCAATCCTGCTTGCAACAATAGTATTTTGGATTCCAAGGAAGATGATAACATGGTAAATAATTTATGGATTCAACATAACAATGTCAATTCAGTGGCAATGCAATCACAGTTGAAAACTTCACATCCTCAGTCTATTCAACAAGCAATGACTCAAGATTACGATGAAATACATCGGTTTTTTGATATCATCGATTACAGGCAATCCTATATGGACTCCAAGGAAGCATATGAGTCAAGGTAGTTGTGAAATGAAGATGATACTGGATTAGTCAAATACCAAATTGTTGAAGAAAATAAGATATTATAACCACAAATGAAGTAATTGATCACAAGAACACGAGAACGAAATAATTTGCAAAGAATGGAGATTTTAGCGCCTGTCTGGGACCAATTATTTCACAAATTTTAAGCAAATTTCCAACCGTTACAAATTAGTTGGCAGCAAATTTTGACTTTTTTGTTTCACAATGGGGCCCACTTGTTGGAGCACAACGGTCAAAAAATGAATTTTTTGGCTCCAACAATTTCTCCCAAACAGGCGCTTATTATAATAAGGAGAAAATACAAAGATTTGTGTTCACAATGTTTCTAACTTCATCTAAATCATAATGAAGAGTAATATATATAGGGAATATCCAAAACCTAACTATGTCAACGAGTCGAGCCCGAGCCAAAAAAAAAAAGCTCGGGCTCGGCTCGAGCTTTTTTGGGCCCGAACCGAGCCGAGCAAAACCAGGCTAAAAAAATGAGGCTCGGCCCAAGCTTTTTGGCCCTAGCCTTAGCGGGCCGAGCCGAGCCGAGCCGGCTCTTTTTTTTTTTTTTTTTTTAATTTTATTTTTTTTTTTACAATGTAAATTTNCGCCGTCATCAATCTTCAGCTTCTTGTAGCTATGTCAACGAGTCGAGCAGAGCCTTAGCAGGCCGAGCCCGAGCCGGCTCCTTTTTTTTTGGGAGAAATCTACATTTTTTACTTAAAGAATTTAAAATTTGTACAGTTTATATGTGTTATAAATGAGGGAACACTAGTATTGGTCTTTAAATAATTTCATAAATTATCTACATTTAGCTATGTCAATGAGCCGAGCCCAAAAAAAAAAGCTCGGGCACGGCTCGAGCTTTTTTGGGCTCGAGCCGAGCGGAGCAAAGCCTGACAAAAAAAAATGAGGCTTGGGCTCGAGCCCGGCTTGGGCTTTTTCCGAGTCGAGCCCGAGCCGCCCGAACCGGCGAGCTTTTTTGCCATCCCTACCAAAACCTAATAATAGAGTTATAGTTGAAGTAGAATGCAAGAAACAGTGTTAAAAACGAAATAGGAAAAAAAACAACATTACGACACCACGGCGCCACTCTTCGAGCGCCGTAGCGCTGGTTCAATATAGAGCTGTCGTCGCCTAGGCACCCCATTTCCGTCCCAAACAACTTCCAAAGATGTTTTTCTTCATTCCAAAGTTCTTTTCAAGTTCAACACAAATTCTAACTTCAAATTGGGCTTCCAATAGAACTTCAACTAGAATTCGTCAAATAGACTTCAAATAGGATTTCGAAAAACATTCCAAATAGAATTCATCTTAACGTGCACTTTAATTAGAATTTCCAATTATCTTCAACAAAGAATTCGGGTCATACCCAAATTCTAACAAAGGTACTATTTTTTTTTCAACTTTGCAATTATGAAACTGGATTGCTATGATTACATTATGACATCCATTGGTTTAATTTAGGAATTGAACTTATGTGCAGCTCGGAATCATCAATGAGAGATACAAGACAGTCTATCGAGCAAATGGCTGAAAATAAACTGAAGAGTGGTGCTGCATGTTTCAGCCTTACCAGTGTTAACTGATAAAGAAAATCAAAGTGAAAAAGATACCAGCAGAATAGGAACCAGATAGCAAAAATTAAAGAAATTCATAGACTTCGTAGGGTACGTTCTTCATCTCTGTATTGTTTCTGCTTTTTCTATATTTTGTTTTCAGGAACTACAAATAATTCATCATTGGTTCCATTAAAATATATTTGCTCATTATACACTTTAGTCTACCAAATTGAGCGATGAAATCTAAGATCAAACTTGTCAAAGTTTAGCAGAATGTTCCTTTTGTAAAACTACTTTTCTAGGAAATTCACTGTCATATGCCAGAAAAGTCTGATGTTACGAAGAATGGATAAAATAATAATTTATTAGTAAGAATGAGAATACTAAAGATCCGAGCCATATAATTTCTCTAGATTATAATCTACTTTATGATAGGAAAAAGTACAATTTACGGGAACTAGTACTTTGTTATCTCCCGAATGGTGTCAATTAGCTGATAGATTGATTCTGTCTCATGTAGAGAACAAAAATTATGTGAAAGTTGTGACTTTAGTATGATAGAGATGGATAGAGGTATGCTGCATCAATGTGATTGGAAGGTACCTATACTGTTATGGGGATAAAAAGCAAGTTCTACAAGTCACTGCACACCTGAGCAAACCAAGTCCCCATAGCAAGTCAATTAGTGCAAAGATGTTCCGAGTAACGCGACATTTTCTAAACATAAGAAAGATCTCTTGAGCCGACTTTGTAGGTGGGAACCACCAATTGGTCGTGGTGACTAGATTTGATCATTCTTGCTCGACGGGTGTACACCGAAAGGTTATGAACCATCTTGAAAGAGTGTGATTCCGAGCTTCATGGTTTGTTGCTATTCCAGTCAAAAAATGTAAAATAATGATTTGATTTGCCAAGACTAGGCTAGAATTGCATCATACTAACTCTTAGAAGTAATGTTGGGCAGGGTTTATCTTGTGAACTTTGTTTACCAGATAGAATAGATTAATCATTCTAATCAAGAGTAATTGAAAAGTATTGTGGACTTCTAGGAACTCACCACATGATTCTTCGAGAGAATCTCGATCCAAAGTACAAAAAGCTCATAAATTTCCCCCAAAAAATGGATTTAGATTACAATCCACCCGAAAATCCTTAATCTTGAACAAATGGTTAGCCGTAAATCCTTTTCCATGCTTGTTTATATAGTTAGAATTAGAAAACTGGCCAATATGTGGTAAGATGCGGTAAGGTGCACTCGAGATTAATGCATATTGTCAAGTCCCCCTATAGTATTGCACATCTAACATGTTATATTGGAGTAAGGTCATAAACTTTTATTTTTATTTGATTGGAAGAGTTCTTGACATGAGACCTACCGTTACGAGTGTTGGAGATGGTGTCTGTCTCTTATGAGAATATTGCTTGTCTAGCTCGGACGAGCTAAGACCAATCTATATGTAGGGATTTTTGGAATGTCCCACAACTCCCACCATAAATCCTTGTAAAATTTCTAGAAGGCTTTTGGAATCTCAAGATATTCTCGTAATATTCCTTTTCTATTTTCTCTGTATTCTCTGCTTAGGAGTTTTGTTTTGGCTTTTTTTTTTTCATTGGTTTTAACCGATTTTAGATGGGACCGTTTATGAGGGGTTGAAAGATCCGGTGTAGTGTAAATTTTTTTTTTTTATAAAATAAAAATACTACTAATAAGACAAAAATTCATTTATAAAATATAAAAAGTTACTTATAAGTAAAAAATACACTTGAAATTATTTAAAAGTATAAAATATATAAATAAAAAATATTAACTTAAAATTTTAAGTAAGTATTTAACTTTATTTAATTTTTTAAGTTAAATATTAACTTATATGTAAAAAATTACTTATGAGGAAAAAAATTCATATAAGCATCTATAGACTGAAAATTTTACTAAAGGACATATATGTAATTCTATTCTCTTAAAAAACTTTCAAAATCGGTTGATAATAAACTTACAAACATGGATTGGACGGTTTTAAAATCAAAATTGATCCTTTTATAAACGCTCAAAATTCGTACTTTAAAAAACGCTCATAACTAGTACGCCGAAACTTCCAAGTGGTCCCTAAAAATTCAGGAGATTTGTTTGATAAACCAGAATGTATAACCTTAATATGTGTTATGGTCATAAGCTCAGCATTATTAATGTTGAGTCGTACCGAAATATTATTCAAAATTACAAGAAATTATATGAATCCCATTTTATGGATTTAGATAATTCCAATTTTATTTATTTTAATGTAAAATTAGCTTTATTAATGATGCTTATGCTAGACAAACTAGTTCCCGTAAAATTCAATTCCAATTTCATCTAAAGTAGTGATAATTTTTGGTCGATATGGAAGTAGAATCAATGTTACATTGTTCAATAAAACTAGAATGTGTTTTTTTTTTTTTTTTCATTGAACAAT
>CAIGRN010166713.1:0-10928 GCA_903798345.1 Fraxinus anomala | reverse complement strand
AATCTTCTCCTGAATAACCACATCTACTGGAATGAGGTCCTGCCATAGTCTCCAGTAGAAGAATGAGACAGTAACACGCAAAATGGAGCTCTATAGTAATCGGTACGAATCCTAATACTGGCATCCTGAACGTACGAACTGCCATGCTGACATGGTAGCGAAGCTACCATTCGATGTATTTTGCCAAACAATTCGATCTAGGGCATCTACACATAAAGATATAGCCCATATCTGCTCCACCATAAGAAAAGGGAGAACTAGTAATAAACGTCCAATATCCCACCTAAAATCATCAAAGAAATCATGCACCCTCGCAAATTTGTATTGTCGGTGTGGGAATAGAGATGCCAACGTGGTCTCACCCATCCAGCAATCATGTCAAAAGAAAATCTAATATGCACTAAGGTGCCATGCAATGTATGGCTCTGTCCCAACTAATAGCCTCTAACAGATATGATACCATGTTTCGTAGGAAACTTCATACATAGATGAAGAATAAAAGTGATGGCCTATAGTTCTTCTAATGTAGGTCGGCCTAATATTCCATAATAAGTAGACCTATGATTGACAACTAGGAATTTCATAAAATGGTGGACTACTAAATGAGGGGTCCCCATCTCCACTGCAAGAGTGATTTTTTCACTTGGAATGAGGTTGTCTCCAATGAATCCATAAGAGGAGAAGTTATAGAGATGAGTTCATGATCCACTAGCATCGTGTCATATGTAGCTCCAAATAAAATATTAATGGAACTTCCATTGTTAACTAGTATATTCTTCAATCCATTTCGTACAACGGCTCTTACTACAAAGGCACAATAATGTAAGTAATACAGATTTGTAGCATTTTCCTAAGTGAAGGTGATGTGTTGTATATTTCCAGCCCTTTGATGGTGATTATTCACAATGTAGCTAGTCATAGGGGTCATTAGCTTCCTAGCATAAATTTTTGGAGCATTTCGAGACTTTCCTCCAACATAAGCACCTTCACTGATTTTGTTCATCTCCTTTATAGATAGATTATCCACATCAACTGTAAGTCTCTTCTTTGTCTTTGCCCACTCCTGGCCTCTCACTTTCTTCATCCATTCTCTCGAGAGAAGAATTTTCTCTATGGTATCGCCTCACCTCATCTCCCCTACGCTATTGCTCATACCTAGGAGGAGACGAATTTATTTGCATGTGGCGATCATCCCTTCTAACTATACGAAAATCAATTCATCCCATATGTTGTAGCATGGACATACATTCATTAGTGTTGTGATTGTAAGTTCGGTGGTAAGCGTTCATTGTCTGGGCCTCTGCCTTTCCTTGACTGGGTTAATTGCCATGGGACACAGGGGTCCAAACTCTTCATAAGCCAATAAAGGTACGACATTTAAAGTAGCAATAGCTAATACTTGACCTAAAGTCGGGGCAATAGTATTTTCTGCTCAGTTTACCAAATGGGAGGTGAGGCCTCGTTTTTGCCTTTGGGAGATTGGGAGCCCCATAGACGTTCTGTTGCGATGATCAATCAATTCTTCATTCAAAATTTTGTTTCTCATCATTTCTACTAAAACATTATAAGTGATAGGGTTCTTATTTCGCACATCCCTCCAAAAGAGGATATTCATATTGAGGCCTTCTCTCAATGTGAAAAAATGCCTTTCTTTATCAGTGACCTATTCACATTAGGTCATTTAATTGGTGAAACAGGCTAAATAGCTCTTCAAAGTTTCGTCTCCTTATTGTCTTATATCTTGAAGGCATTGAACGGAGGCTCCTCCATCTTTGCTAGATATGTACTAATTCAAAAAGGCCTTTTGAGATCAGGTCAACTTCTAATACTCATTGTCAGTATCCGACTATACTATATTTTAGCTACTCCAGTAACTATAAGGTGGAATGCCTTACATTTTAATACAGACGAGACACCTCTCAGACTCATATGAGTATTGTAATTGTTGACGTACTTTTCAAGATCACCTTTCCGTTCATACTTGGAATCTTTGGTGGCACAAAATGGTTGGGGACATGAGCATTCCTCTGCTCTTGTGAGAAAAAGACTATTGTCATCATCATCTAGTTCAAATCACCTACATGGTCCATTTGAATCCTCTTCTTGAGCTTGATACTAAGGCATGCCTGGTTTTTCAAATTCACCATGTTCCTTCTCTTATGCCGATTTCTAGGCCTGGAGACTTGTGGTCCTTGGTCCTGCATATGCTCGTAAGGCCTTGCTACATGAGGTAGATATTGGAGCCTGTTTCGATGCCTCGATGGGCCAATCCTATGAAATATACTGGTGGACAATTGAGATCTCTATTCTTGTTCACATTCTGGAGGAAAGTTATCTTCCCTTTGGGACAGTTCATTTGTAAGTCAATTGGATACATAATTTGTAGATACATCCACGTCTACCTCTCTTTCAACAGAGCTAGCTTCTCTCTTTTGCCTATGAGAATGGCCTCTTTACTACATACTTCCTCATCTTATTATTGGAAGGTTTCTTGCTAAGGCATATTTTGAGCCATTCGATAGCCTCATTTCTCTTGCATCTGCATTAGGAGTTGCTACACTTCAGCATTTTGATGTGCTATGTTTTTAATGTTTGCAGTTATCTTCTCCATTTCCTTTGCAATGTGTCCAGTCATCCTACCACCTTAACTGTGTTGGTCGTGAGGTTGACGATGGTTGACATTAGTCCAAAGGAGATCTTCTCAGAGACCTTTATTGCTCTCCTTGAGCAAGAATCATTATTATTAGAAGTCATGATGGACAAAAATTCTTTTCTTCAAAGAAAAGATTTTTGGATTGAGTTCTAAACCCCAAAGTGCCCTCTTTTTAAAGGAATTATCACCCAAGATGATGTACAATACTTCCAAGTATTCTTTCTATCGAACTTCTGCTTGTTCTTTTTTTCTAGAATGAAATATTTTTTAAAAGGAAGTTGTAATACTTTTTCGGTAGGCTTTTTTCATGGGAATGCTCATGTTATAGTGTGGCTTCCCAAAGACGGTGTCAATCTATTGACCTTAAAATTTGTACCTCTAATACGTCCAACAGATCCCAAGACATTTCGTATCCACGTAAGCCTGTTCCTGTACACTAGGACAAATCATTAACCATATGTGGCCTTCTTCGATAGTGGTAGAAGTGGCTGCGTGTATTCTGACAGTCAAGTCAATTAGCAGTACGAGTATTTGAGTGTGGGAAGTGCTTTAGACGAGAGCCTCTAACGTAAACAAGGGATTCGACTTGGGGAGAGTATATTAGAAATGTAGAGAGAGCAAAATGATATATTAAAAGTCTAGACTTACATTACTAATGGAATGACGCAAAATGTGAGCTTTTATAGTAGAAGATGATGAATAAGAACCATTAAATGCGAAGGCACATGGCTTTATCCACACAATTAAGGAATCTTATTAAGGGTGTCCTCAATGAAGTGCATTTCATGTTATGACCATTTTGCCATCCTAAACTTGATGCATAGGACTTAGAGTCGATTTGTTACCTTGGTAGGGCAACTATGACAGTGAGTGTCACATCAATCATTCGTTGAAGACTCTATACAAAAGATCATCTACAGAGGCCCTACTTGCCTCACCTAGTCCATGAGGGTTTGGCCTTATATATAGGGTCGTCTCCAACAAATGAGTTTGACCATTTCATAGGAGTTTGGCCTCCTCATGGGGGTTCGACCAAAACTGCTACTTAGGCAAAATTATGTGGAGTGCGGGCCTAGGTTCGTTTACCATGTAGCTACCATGTGACGTACTTGGAGCCTCGCTGGAAAAGGCATAACAATAGTCTTCCAAATCCATGTATCCATTCATATAATGGGTGGACTTTTAGCACTAGTACTTTGTTGTGAGCAATTTCACATTGGTTGAACTTGTGCTCTCCTAACTTCTTAATTGCGAAAGGATAACACAACACACATACCATATGAAGTTTAAATATGTTAGAAATGGTGAAATAAAAATCTTAATATGTAACATTCAGATGAGAACAGTTGTTCTCACTAGTTTGTTCTCTTACAAATTTTTTAACTTGATATTAGTTTAAAAAAAAAAAAAAAGGTTTCAATTTTTCAAAGTTTCACAAGGTATGATTATTAATTTCAAACTTTTGAAAGTGAGGTTTTAAATCTCTAACTTATGACTTTTTAAATTTGAGTCCCCACATATTGCTACCGTATTCAATCATTTGAAGATTTAAATTCATAAAAGTAAAGTAGATTTGCCACCTATAATCGGGGATGAAGTTGGAGGACAAATTTTTTTTTTTTAATACTATGTTGATACGTAGTCCCTGTCGGGTGGTGACTAAAATCAAATTTTTAGTCAAATTTAATAAAATTTGATAAAATGTGATTAAAATTATTGTTGATTTTTATTTAAATTAATTTTTTTTATTTTAATCAATACCACACGGCATATAAATTTCTTATTTCATAAAAATATATTTTTGAAGTAAAAAACTAAGTGGGCCAGCCAACTGGGGCAGTAGATGTCAACTCCGCGTACCCACCCCAACCCCCACTCCTAGCCTCGTCCCACTTCTATATCATAGTGCCCTCATTCTGCAATTGAATGTTCAGTTTTTGCGCCACCGACCTCAGCCACTACACCCACCGCTTTCTTACTCCACAGCTTTGTTCCACCGTTCTACACTACTAAATACCCTTTTCAATTATTGCCGTAGAGATAGAGGAAATGGTGAGAAACTGATACTAACAATGGAGTCTGCTAATAACGTTGTTGCGCCATTTGTTATGAAGACGTATCAAATGGTGGATGATCCAACGACAAATGGAATTATTACATGGGGAAGGGGTAACAATAGTTTTCTTGTTGTAGACCCTTTGGATTTTTCGCAGAGGATTTTACCAGAATACTTCAAGCACAACAATTTCTCAAGCTTTATTCGGCAACTCAATACCTATGTGAGTCAATACTTTGGGAATTATAATACTTTCAATCATTATGTAAATAATTTTATCATTTAATAATAATTATGAACAAATATGAGTACCATAGTAGACAGTTATTAATTTCAAAATGTTATTGCTCTGCCTACTTGCCAATTTCCAGAAATTTAAGGCGTTTTTGTTTATTCTTTGAATTTTCTCTACGCTGATTATCTTCTGATAAAGCTTCAGAGTGAGTTGTATTGGCAGTCTAAATGAATAAATTTGTGAATTCTACTGCTGCCTGAATTTTTAGACGAGATAGTTTGAGGTCAGAATTCAAGTTTTGCGGTCTTCCATATGAACATTGGCTTTCATGAAAATTAAATTAGCTTCGAATGGACGAGTTGAAGGCAATTTGAATTAGTCTTCTAAACTCTTAAGACATAAGTGGTTTAATAGTTTACAGAACAGAAATGGAGAGACCGTCTGCTTTTTCACTTTTACTTTATTTGTGGGACAACAAGCTTTGTTTTCTTCCCTGTGGGAGATATATTTAATTCAAATATTTATAGTTTTCAGTTGTAGCCACCCCTGACTCGAGATTTATCTGCTGATTCCATTGATGAAATCAATTTCTTGACGAACATTTTGTTATAAAGATTAATTAGTTGACTTTTGCATATGCGTAATGTTTCTGAATTGCAGTTGAATTATTTGTTCAACATAATCCGAACTCTATCGCAGCTTGGAAGGAAAACTGTGCTTTTGAGTATCATTAGTCTGTTCTCACACGAGTTTTGATGCGTCAGGGTTTCAAGAAGGTAGATCCAGACAAGTGGGAGTTCGCAAATGAGTGGTTTCTACGAGGGCAAACTCATTTGTTGAAGAATATTTCAAGGAGAAAGCATTCTGGTCAACACTACGTTTCACATCATAAACATGAAGAAAATGAAGATGAAGAGCTATTTAAGGAAATTGCAAAGTTAAAGCAAGAACAAAAGACCTTAGAACAAGAGCTTGAAAGCATGAGTAAAAGGCTAGAAGCAACAGAAAGGAGACCACAACAAATGATGACTTTCTTATACAAAGTTGTCCAAGATCCCGAGATATTACCTCGCATAAATCTCAAAAAGGAAAAACTGAAAAGATTGAGTTGTTGTAATAACGGTGAAAAGAAGAGAAGGCTCATTATATCTTCAGCTACTTCATCACATTCTTTATCAGAAATGGATTTGTCCAGCATTTCTGTCAAGACCAAGTACGAGCAAGAAGGTGCTGCACAAGAAAAAATATCAAAAATATTCTCCGTGGATGCAAACTTGGATGTCGATAAGGGTTATCAGTCTTCTCCTTCGCTGGAGGCATCATCCACCAAGTGGTTGAGCCGAACACCAGTTATTGGTATGCCTGTTATCAAGCAAGAATCTGAGAATTGTGCCAGCATTTCTAGTTCTTCGACTATAGGTTTGTCTGGTGGGAACGGAGGTTATGTTATTGCACCACCAGTTGATAGTATTGCTTGGTGTAATGATAGGGGTGGAATGAACACGAGTTACCCTGAAGAGATTTTGGATGGGAAGGATGCTAGTCTGCCACTGCCATATCCATTCTCTCTCTTCGGTGGTTGTCTTTAGAGTTAATAGTTATTCTATTTCTCTTTTCTGTGTAATGAAAGTTCCTTGTGTATGTATTCTACATGTACTTTGACATTTCATATGTATTTACTTTTCATAACCACCTTGTGTAATTTCATTATAAATTAAGTTTTGGTTAGATAGTTACACACTGTTGGTTGGTCGTGCTCGTGTTGTATTTATTATACTTTGTTTTATAATGTAGGAGCAGCACAATGAAGTGCCAGGTGTGGGTGTAGAAATGGATTTCATCTTGAGCTGTAGTGCATGAATTTTTTGCCATCTACCTGTCTATTTTGTAAGTGCATATTTGGTATGCAGTATGACACTGTAGTGCTGGTATTTCTTTTATTAGTTATATGTTACTCTGCAACATTTGACCATTGTCATTTCCGACTGTAATAGCAACTTCTTTTCATATGTTTATCCATTCTTTAGGTGCACATTTGTATGTAGTATTAAATCGTAGTGTCTGTGTTACTCTACAACATTTGGCCATTGTGAACTCGTTCATTCAACTTCATTTGGATTCCATCAAATGATGCTTCCAAATGTAATAGCAACAACTTTTCACACCTGTCCTCCATTCTCTAAGTGCATGCTTGGTATGCAACAGAATTTAATAGAAAGTTGTCTTTGTCCATTCAACTTTCCATTGTTGGTGTGCATCTTTGTCCATTCAACTTTGTTAGGATTCCTTCAAAAAGACATCTTTAGTCCATTCAACTTTGTTTGGATTCCTTCAAAAAGATGTTGTCTCGACGTAAATAGCAATAACTTTCCATATCTTCAGACTTCCCTTTGTGACAAGAAAAGGATGCTTTACAAAGTTGCAGGAGGGATAGTACAACAAATGAAAAGATTCTTCCTTAAATAAACAAAATCAAGACATCCTCTAATGAAGGCATCTCAACCTTAACAAGAATCAGGTTCCTTTGTTGAAACACAAGTCTTTACACATACTTTTATTCTTATTCTTAACCATAAAGAACATATTCATTAATTCATGATATTTAAGAAAAAAGGGGTCGTTTTCCACTTTTTCTCAAATCAATTTTTTCTACGAAAAATGAACTCAATGATTGATCCAGGAACTTCTGAATTTCCGAGTTTCATGTCCGGACAGGCAAGGATTCTAGTATTTTTACATTAAGTATTATCTTTGTTCATTTTCACATTTTCCCGATATCAGAAATTTTGTCTGAATGCTTCTAGTATCGAGGAATATTTTAATCAGTCTCTATATGTATTCAAGAATCTCACACGACTGCTATAATGGTCATGCAATCTAGTGTTTCGAAATTTTTTTACGAAGGAATCTAACGGGATTTGAATATATGAATTATTTTTGAGAGAACACGTCTGGATGGTGATGAGGATTAATCTTGATTGCAATTCTTGTTGCAGAAAAATGAGAGGAGTCCTCCTCAAAATGAAAGGTAGCTAAAGTCATGTTAATGAATGATTCTTCTGATGCCAGTTAATGACTCGAAATTTTTCCGTTGCTCTCATTTCATTGATTGAAGAAATTGAGACGCGCTTGATAGAGAAGCAGGAATGCAGGGTAAGTGTCTGTGGAAGGTTTATTCCTGCAGATGTAGCGATAAATATAAGTAAAAAGATGAAGCGCAGAGTCGAGATTTTGGAAATTCAAGAATTCAGCAATGTCGATGGACATACAGAACAAATGCCGCCACACATTCCAGGCCATATCCTAGCACAACGTGCATAGAATTTTCTGAACTTAGAAGTCCATTTTAGCATATTAAAACTTGTTTTCATATTCCAAGACAGAATGAGAGAAACAGATGCTTGTCTATTAGTTTCCAAAATGTAGTTGTAAATTTAGTTGATTCTCTGCAGCTGCTGTTGAAACTTTATGAAAAAACTTTTATAAAATTAGAAACTTTAGAACTTGAAAACTTAAAGTCCTTTATTGCCAACATCATCCATGTCAAATCACCAAGAAAATTAATAATGCAGAACATACCTTAATTATTTTAGAATGATTCTTTAATACCGAATCTTGATTCCGGATCTTGAATCTTAATTATTGGCTTTTTTGGTTTTTGAGTTCTTGGTCTTGATTTTAGCTTCTTGCTCCATGATCTTGATTGCTCATTCTTCAATTTAATTATTCTAATCCTTCTTCTTGATTCTTGATTGTGGATTTTGAATCTTCCTCTTCAATATGCTTTCTCTTGTATTCTTGTATTGATGGGATGACAAAAAAAATAAGAATCACATATAAATTAGGAACCATAACCCTATATTAGCTTCCATATGTATTTAGCACATCATCAAATACAATCATAATGGATCTGTCTTTACATATAGAATATGACATACACTTTATTTAGATGCCCTAAGCCCAATAATTTAATTTTGTATTAGATCATTTTAATTTGGCTCAACTTTAAGATAATCTTATACACAATTAATTACATATGTAAGCCCACATGACAAATTAATAATCCCAACAATCTCCCACTTAGACAACATATGTTACTAGATAAATGTGTATAACCTTATAACGTCAAAACTTGCGCTATCATAACCAATAGCATTTCCAAACAATCTCGTCCATTAATTATATCAATATAGGATCAAAGCAGTCTTCGTTACAAATATCCTAACTAAATCTCCAATGGTCATGTATATCAACACAATCAAATGGTATAGATCAAACATGAATGTGTAACATGAAAATTACGTGCAATGTAATTAAAACATGTATATTTCCAACTGATCTTACCTTATTCTTTAATGATATCGACCATAAACTTTAATCAAAGTGGAACTGAATTAAATACTTTATTTTTGAAATAAACTGAATATCCATGGATCAAAATATGTATTTAAAACAGACAACACCCGAATACAAATTCCCACTAAACTGACATATCATCAAAAGATACAATACCCATGTGAGCATTATGCTCATAAAAGACCTTGGGTGATAGCTCCTTAGTAAGTGGATCCACAATTATAGTGTCGTCCTAATATATTTCATAGAAACCTGAACACCTTGAATACTTTCCTTGATGACTAGAAACGTGTTATCTATAAACTTTGACATCGTCAAGTTCCTGTTGGAATACAAGACTGCTATTGTCATATAATAACTATAGTGATCTTTCAAATCCATCCAAAATATACAGTCTAATGATAATATTTTGCAATCATATTCTATTATCAAAATCAGAATATTCAATGATATCCAATTGGTTTGATTTCCTGAATGTGATCATGTAATCCTTAGTTCTTTGTAAATATCGAATATTTAATTGGCTGCTTTCCAAATATCCATCCCAAAGTTACTTAAATATTTGTCCAGCATTCCAACAATGAATTCTATATCCAAAAGTGTCCAAATTTAAGCATATATTAAACTCTCAATTGCTGAAGCAAAGGGAATTTTCTATATTTCCTTTATTTAAGTTTATCCTTGGGACAATGATTGAGACTGAAGTTGTCTCTCTCAACAATAGGAGTATCATCTGATTTACATACATGCATCACAAATCTCTTAAAAACCTTATCGATACAGCTCATTTGTGATAGTCCAAAAATACCTCGAGAACGATCCAAATGTATCTGTATCCCTGATACAAAAGAAGCGTCACCAAGATATTTCATTTCAAGATTCCATGACAGAAGTCTCTTGATTTCGTGTAATAAGCATAAATCATTGCAGGCAAACAATAGTATGACATCGACATACAATAGCAGGAAAATATGTTTAGACATACAATAGCAGGAAAATATGTTTACTCCCATTGAACTTGTAGTATACACAATCATCAACTGCATTTACCTAAAAACCAAACGAGATAATTATTTAAAGAAATTTTTAATACCATTGACGGGAAGTATACTTAAACTCATAGATGAATTTCTTTAATCTGTAAACTATTTGACGTAGTTTAAGATAAAATGTGTACAAATACCATAATAGTCCTAAAAGAACATTTCATAGAAACGGAAAAGAAAGTCTATTTAATGTCAATGTCTTCTTTTTTAGTAAAGTCATTTGCAACAAGACGAGTCTTATGTCTCACCACATCAACCTTCGAATCCCTCTTACTTTTAAATATCCATTTACAACTAATAGGTTTCACACCTTCAGGTAATGGGATGAGTTCCCAAACGTCATTGTCTTTCATGGACTTCATCTCTTTATTCATGACAGGAATCAAATCTTGAGAATTATTCTTTTGCATTGCTTGATGAAAATTGATTGATCAGATCGTCTTTCATTAATCCAATGCCATCCTTTTTTTCTTGGAGAAAGACTATAGAATTATCCAACTTATCTTTCTTCTTTCTTTAGCGGATCTCCTTAATGACATTTGTTCTTAAGGTTGTTAAGTTTGTTCTTCTGAAATAATCTTT